>MU185855.1:130518-152068 GCA_016904865.1 Pissodes strobi | reverse complement strand
TATATATATATATATATAGATTTATTAGTCATATATTTAAGAATCACATCATTGCAATGTTAAGTGACGGCTATTTCAATGTCACGCCATGCAAGAGAATTGGAATTTGTTACTATTTTGCTCTAGACGAAATAACGATGCAAAGTTGAGAATATATTAGATTGATGATTCAGGTGCGCTTATATAAGAGATCAAATTTTACAAGATATCCTATGACCTGTCTTCCATATGTCTCTAACCTACCGTCGTGAATCAACCCCTATATTTGTTTACTTCAGATGCAGAATATGTCATTGTATATACACTGAATCCAAGCTATGTTGCTACACATCATCATACACGGCAATATAGCAACAATAACTGGTCTATGAAACATTTCATCTAATGTAATATACAAAGTAAGCCGGGGAATCAGCAAGCCTACATCTGTAAATCCAAGAGCATAACGCTGATTGGGTTACTTGAACAAAATGAACATAAGTTTTGCATTTGCAGATTACAATGTAAACCTATAACATGCGCAATTTTGGATATACTCTAATACGTTTATTGATTCTGAACTCTAGATAATAATACACTAGTACGCTTAACAGGAAATTAAGCCGGGATGTATTCTTTCTTATTTTTTGGTAAATACGAATAAAAGCTTTTCAAATAGCTTCAGATACATAATATGCCTAATATACGTAAAAACGCTGTGGCAAGGCTAATATTGGGGAAACACCCCAACACGTGTATTAACTTGTCGTTTTCACCGTATAGTTTGGTGATAACACCCCGTATGTCTGTTATATGAATGAGCCATAATTAGTCTACGAATATATTTATTCGCCCCACCCCAGATAAACGGAAATTTGTGCATTTAAGACATTGCATTCCAGTTACTCCTTAGTCCGAACCTGGTTTGTGGATATAATAGAGTCCGTCATATGCAACAATTCTAGTAAAGCAAAATGATACTCCGTAAAACAAATCGTTTTTAATCGTTCTCAATCTAATGTATCCTTGTCTCACTCAGTGTTGTGTAAACAAGAATATGTCAAAGAAAGAAAGAACATACTTCCAACTGCTCAAATGAATCCTACGCGTAACTTTCCGCTTTATTGCTCCCTCCGCACGCGTAGGAAAAACTAGATTTCAGTGCAGTTCAAACTCTCACTCGAATAGCAACTAAAGTGGCTGCTCGTTGCTTTTTCGCGCCAAAGGTCAAATCCTTTTAGGCCATTTTCTTGTTTTGTTGCACATATATTACGGAATATGTGTTCTACCTCTGTTCTCTTTGTTCAAGCTTGGACAAAAACCTCTTTTGGGCGTTTTAACGGCTGTGGAAAATTTGTAGATTGAGCTTTATAAATTATTCCTGTACTTAAGACGAAGGTTCAAGTCAAAGGTTTGTTCAGATCCCTGTCCTAGCGAAAATCAAGCAAGAGCATTGGAGATTAAGGTATTCTGTGAGAAAGAAAGTTGCTAGATTTTAAACATAAAAGTTTTTTACGTTTAAATTCAGGAAAGACAAACGTTTAATTTTTAAATTGAATAATCAAGATTTTTTTAGTAGTTATTTAGAAATAAGTAACCTTTGTATATTTAGTGTTTGTGTGTGAATGAGTGAATGCTTGAGAGTATTATAGAAAATACTGTATATATTTATCAAGTCTGATGTAATTTACACCTGCATTATTAAAGTAAATCAAAACGAATACATGTTTCAATTCATCTTATATAATTTCACTACCCTATGGTGATACAGTTTATTAAAAGTGGTTAATTAATAAGTAAAATACCATCCCCTCCTTTATGGTTTTAAACAATTATAAAAATCAATTGTTTATTAATGAAAACTAATTTTCTGGCTCAGGTACTAGCCAAGTAGAAAATCCACAGTGCAGATTATCAAATAATTTCGACATTTTCTCGAAACTATAGATAATTTCAAGTTTTTTTTTCGTAAATTTTTACTTTCTTATTGAGATTGTACAACGCTGCTACATTTTTCACAATACATATTATTGACCGTTTCGACTTTTTTCATGAAATTTTGGTTAACTTAAACTATTGGCAGATATGTATATTTTCTATAAAAGTTAAATATTTAAAGCATTTAATGCAAGCATTCCGTATAGGAAGATAATGTTAAAAAAATTTAAAAAGCGATAAAAAATTATTGAAAATGAAATTAATTATCTCGTTGATTTTCGTAATAAAAACCATATGAGTACTGAAAATCGTTAAGACTAGGCGTGTTTCCTGAGCATAAACAGTTTCCATAAAATTGTTTCTTTGTTTTTATGTGATCATTATTTCATGGATTGTTCTGCAAATTTCGTGTAGCTAATGTGACATAAGTATGCCCCATATTAAAATCTTACAATATTTACATATTTGTTGCGTACGTGCAGGAATTGTAATAAATTAATTTATTATTTGTTAATTCTCTTTTAGTTAAGTTAAATCTTCTAGTTTATGGATTATTGGTATTTTCGCTTTTAGGGTATTTAATAATTATTTGTCAATTGAAGTTTTAATTTGTCGAGAAGATCCGTTCTAATTAAACCATCGTATTAGCACAGTTTTTATACCGTAACCGAATCAGTTATACAACTCCGAGCCGGCATCGGCACCTTGTTAATGTAGCCAAATTCTATTTTTTCTTGCGATTCTCATATTTCGAGCGTGCGCATTATGAGTTCGAAACGTCAGAATTATACGGCCAGCTGGGCCGTGGACAGAGTCGAACTAGGATCTAATATACAAAATTCGCGAAAGTAGTCCACAAAAAGCACTACAAACAAAACAGACTCTCGAACAAACAAGATGGTGGTTTCCGCTTTTCGGTTCATTTTCAATCAACATACTTTTCCTGTCGCCGTGCAGGAAATCATAAATAAGTCACTTAACAATATAGTTTCTATAATATTGATAAGCTAGTTTTGGGTCGATTTTACGTCTAGATCTACCAGAGATTAGAACTTAGTGTTGAATTCGGGTACAAAAATTAAATTAATTAGCTTTGGTTAGCTTAAATGATATTACTTTATATCGGTTAAAGTAGGGTTCATGCAAAAATTAATATTTTGATTTTTCTAGTCGTTATCATATTCTTTTAATTGTAATCCACTAGCATTATAATATAATTGTTCATAATATGGGTTATTGGGATATAATTGTCCATAATATGGGTCATAGTTATTCATGTCATTATATGTCGTCTCATATTCTAGTAAAATATAACAATTATTAGAAATATCGGTTACCAAACTCTTTAGAATCAATCAATTGCGGATTTTCTATAGTATATAATGTTGTCAAATGAAATTTTATGTGGTTATTATTACCATTGTTATTTGTTACGGTAATTTTAACAATTCCGTAACATCAGGTGGTCCCGAGTTCACTTCTATTTATTTTTGGTTTAAAATAATTACTCTTCATCTTCAACCTATTTTAAATTACTGTCTGAACCGACCCGGTAACAACAGTGTGGAAAATTTCGCATTAAACAGTATGAAAATATTAATAAATAATGAATTCTTATGTTGCCCATCAAGTTCGTTTAAAACTATTTTATGTCTTTCAAATATGTCAGTCGATAATTATTTGGTTATTGTAAAATGAAAATTAATATTATGGTTGGATTTACATAAATACAGCAGTAGAACATATTATTTAAAAATGTTAAATCATTTCAAATATGCAGCTCATATGTTTGAAGTCGGTTGCTTCGTAGGGTAGGAAAGTAAAACTTTTGTGACGACTGCGCGCCGGTGCAATTTTTTTTCAAGAAATTATTCTGATTGAAAGGTAGGACAGGAATTTTGGCTCGCCCAGATCGGGAAGGCTGAGAAGGTAGGCTCTTAATTTTCTTTATTCCTTGTGTTTTTGACTTTATTTCAAGATTTCTTATATCTAAAAGTCTGTAGGGAGATTAAAACTGCTAAGCTTTCAATTTGCATGTAACATTACGGGTGATAATTCGTGAATTAGCATCGGCCATTTACACGAGAATATCTGATATCCCGTTTATAGGGATCTTATTTTATTTCGCAAATTGTTCAAATTAAACCGATTTTTATCGCGGTATATGGACAAGCATTGTCTGTTGTAGTGTCTGCCTACTATCGTTTCATATAACACGTAGTCCTTAGCCGTGGGATATGTCTTTGCCTGTAGGGCATATGGAATGTCGTTTTTTTTTGGAGCTTTTATAGGACTTGATCCTATAAAAGAAAGGAGTTATTAAATTTCGGTTTTAGTTAAGCAACCCAACTGATAGAAAGGATCATATTGGCCTATAGGGCTCACGTTTAAGTTCTAGTTGGAGGTAGCAATTTTTAGAAGTTAATAACTAAAACCGTCTATCGTGTAGGAGAGTCGGTCTAATTTTCTCTAGTATCGCTATCTATTGTTATGGGTCATACGTGGGATTAGAGTTAACCTTAGTTAGTTATTGTTCGACCTATAAAGTATTTTATCATCACTTCAGATATTTAAAAAACACCTTCTCAAACCCTTCTTGACCGTGGTGGATACCTGATCATAATTGCTTTGTTTCTTTAATTGTATTTAAATTTGTCATTATCTTTATTTTTGAATTAAGCCGATTTTTGAGTCAGAAATAATTGAGTTCTTATTACCTGTGTATGTTTATTGATTTAACTTTTGTTTTTACTTCATTATTATAATTGTTGTTTTGCTTTGTTGAACTGGTGTTCATAACGATACTATATCTCAGCTTAGATAGCTATTTATAAAATAAGTATTTAATCTGTTCACTCTCTTTTTGGTAAAACATAATTGCAGACACAATTCTCTGCAAATTGGCGGAGGCATATTTAATTAAATATCATAATTTTCTTTCAGCGTGTTTTGGCATTTTTCAGCAATGTTAACTGATAAGAGTCCACACGCACTCGCTTAGCCGGGACAGCTTCCAGTGACGTCACAGGACAGATCCTAGGCACACCAGCAACTTTCAGTAACACTCTCCAGGAAGCTCGGAGGAACCATAAGATGTTTGAAGGCCAGATAAAACCAAGAACATTCGAAAGAATCTTAAATTTCAACCTTTATTTTTGTTAGATAGAAATCTAAATAGAGTAATTGCATTTTACAAAATCTTTGATTTTGCACCTTTTTACAACTAGACTCTGAAATAAATTTTAACCAGCATGCTCCGAACCTACACACCCTGAGCTTATCTTTCAGTTTGTATTTTTAGTAAATTAAACTAATAATAATTAAAAAGCAAAGGGCATTTATAGTTAAACCTTTATAGTAACAAATTCGCTTTTTATTTGAATTATAATAATAAAACAAATAATAATGTAACATAATATAAATATTTTTTCAATAGTGTTTCTTAAAGAACATCCATAGGCACAGGTTTATCTGCAAATTGTGATATTTGCTATGCATTATTATTAAAAATATATCGTTGTGGTAATCCCAGGGAATTATTAAGCTTATTCGGTGGACTTAAATTATTTTAAAAATGCGAATCTGGAAAGCTTGGTTGGGGAAAATGAAATTAATTAGAAAATATCATTCTTGGAAAATTTTGTTGGGGTGAAAATATTGGCCTTTGCATATTATTATTATACATAAAATTAGGTTGATTAAAACTGCATGTTATTTGAACATATTGTGATTTATTAAACGTGGGTGTTATTTTTGGAATTATTTTTAGTGATAAAAATTTAAATTCGTATGTCTACTTTGACTATATAGGAAATTTTCTTTTGAATCACTAAAGACATAGCTTTTCTAAGGGTCTGAATTTGTAAATCTCACAATGTTTTTTAATTGACCTGTTATTCCTCTGATAGGTTTTTAGTGCTAGTGGATCGCAATTTTGTAACTGAACCATTTTATCATCAGCATTTGATTTATTTTGGAAATAAGTAGGCTTCTAGCCTCTTGACATTTCATACCAAAATTAATAATATTGTCAAGTAGATTGTTTGAGAACTCCAGTAGCTACAACCTCACAGCAAGCCACAAATATTCAGTGCATTTCAAATGAAAGCGAGTCAATAGCAATGTTTACCAAAAAAAAAAAACACTTTAAACGAGCGAGATGAAATCGAATCCGTAATGAATTGGCAATGCGTTACCAATAATTGTACTTTTAATTTTAATATTTATAGATCCTAATATTGGAAACATTTTTAAATGTATTTTTCGTTTCTGTGTCTTACAAATAGAGTTTTATTGAAAATGAATATTGTATATTTTTTTAGATGCTTGAAAGTACCAAGTTTTTTTTTTCGTACAAAAATTAAGTGGCGTAAAGTAGCTTCTCTTCCCATTCCCCTGGTTACATTTAGCCAGATAGATGCCTTGTGTCGAGATGATACGACCACATGGTGTAAAAGTAGCTTCGCAGGAAACGTCGGTGAATTCCACGACATCAAGACACAAGTAGGCTCTACTCTTCTTTAAATTTTATGTCTGAACTTATCGTCAAACGACTGTAGGTCATCTACTTTCTTATTTCGTACATATTACCGTTATTTATTGTTTTGTGTAATGAATTTACCGTTAAACGACTGTAGGTCGTCTATTTTCTGATATCGTACCTATTACCATTGCTGACAGCTTTTATCTAATGACTATTGGTTGTTTGCTATCTTATATGGTACGTATTACCGTTACTTATCGTTTTGATTAATGAACTTACTGTTGAACGACAGTGGGTTATTCGCTATCTTATATCGTACCTATTACCGTTAGTTCTCATTTTTGTCCAATGGACTTACCGTTTTTGCTTTTTGAGCTTACCAATAAAAGCTTTAGGTTATCTGTTATTGTGTATCATATGTATTCCTGTTTCTTATCATATTTTCCTTAAAGATATTTTATTCATTATCACTTCTGATATTATCTCGAGTTGAAAATATATTTTGCTAATGTTATGATAATTAATTCATATATTTTTACTCTAATTGGCTGTAAGTCATACCCGATTTAGACATAAGTTGGAAATATGCTTTTTTGTCCGAAGCGACCTTTCATGTCAACGCAAAGAAATACTCAAACCGAGCAACATTAACATGGGATTAACCAAGTTTATAGGCTCTATCGCCCCCCGAGCGATAGAGCCTACCAAAGCTTTTTTACAACACTAGCTACCACATTTGACTCAATACAGGTCGATCACTTAAATTCAGAAATAGTCGTTCTGGGAGATTTCAATGCTCACAACAACAAATGGCTCAAACATCATAACAAGATCGACAACGAAGGTAGAGAAGCTGAAGCATTTGCCATCAGCTGCGGGTTTACTCAACTTGTAGAATAACAAACTCAAATCTCAAAGAGGGGCGAATTCGCCGCCCTCCTGGATCTTTTTCTAACCATCAGTCCTGACCCGTACACAGTTACAGTTGGTCCGCCATTAGGTACTTCCAACCACAAACTTATTACAACGGTTTGTGAATTTCCACTTCTACAGAACATAAAGAACTGCGCCAGTGAGCTGAAACCTATTTTTTCCAAACTTTTCTTTTCTCTGCCTTACCGAAAAGGGATTTACCCATCTTCTTCGAAAGTCGCCCGAGTGCAACCTATTCCAAAAAAAGGTAAGAAAACCACGCCCTCAAACTATCGCCCGATTGCCTTGCTTTCATTAAACTCCAAAGTCATGGAACGTATAGTCAATCAGCAACTACTCAAGTACCTCAAGAACAACAGAATCATCAGCGATAACCAATACGGCTTTCGCAAAGAGAGATCGACAGGAGATATATTGGCAAATGTCACTCATATATGGAGTAGGTCAATTGAGAACTACGGACAGTCTCGAGCTATTGCGTTGGATATTTCGAAGGCATTCGACATAATCTGGAATGCGGATTGCTCAACAAGTTGCCACCCTTCGGACTGCCAGCCTCTCTCTGCAGATGGCTTGCCAGTTTCATTAAAAACCGATCTCTGGACGTTGCAGACACACTCACCATTAACGCGGATGTGCCTCAGGGCGCAATACTTTTACCAACTCTGTGCCTCATCTATATTAATGACCTGCTGACCGAAGCGAATAATCCTGTTTACAGTTTTGCAGATGACAGTACCCTTGTCTCCCAATTTTGATCAGAAAAATCTTTAACAGCGACTGAGACTTATCACCGCAGACCGGAGCAGATTACAGCAATTAATCAAGACCTGGAGAAAGTTCAAACTTGGGTCTATAGAAATTTGGTACAGTTCAATTCAGCAAAGACCCAATCAGCCACGTTTACCAAGAGGGCCAATACGGCGGGCCCTGCCATCAGGCAGGATCGACCATTCCTTCATCTTTGTTAATTGGACTTCTGGGTGTCTAGGTCAACAGCAATATGCCATGGCATGACCACATTGCTAATGGCACAAAATCAGCTTCCCAGAAGCTTGGTGCGCTATTTCGCAATAAAAAAACTGTATACACCGCAGCAGTTGCTCTTGTTCTACGAAGTGCAAAAAAGACCATGCTGAGAATATTATTTAAACTGGGGTGCCTCACTAGAGCACTCCCTAAAGCTGCTGCATTCTATTCAGAAGAGAGCTGTGCGTCTAGTCGGTTACCCGGAGTTGACCCGGAATGTGGATAGCCTGGAACACCGCAGACATGTGGCCGGGATGTCCCTGTTTTACAGATATTTTCACGGCAGATGTTCCTAGAATTTGGCCCGCCTCATCCCGCCCCTGAAAGTGCCTGTCGGACAGTCACGACAGTTGGCAAGAGCGCACCAGTTTGTTGTACAACTGGAAACACCTAGAACGTCGCTTTACAAGAACTCCTTTGTCTGGCGCACTGCATAACTGTGGAATTCACTCCCTGGGCATATGTTTCTCCCACATTATAACCTACAAACTGTTCAAGAACCGTGTCAATCAACATCTTCGCACACACACCGCTCGTTGATCGCCATAGGATCTACCTGTGCAACTGTCATAAAACACAAAGTCTCATGATAGTAAGTTATTTCACATAATAGCAATTTGTTACTTTAATTTTTCGCCTTAATACTGGTATCAAACTGAGCTCACTTCGTAGATATTTACCGATAATATGCATATATTTGCTTCATAGGTTAATTTATTGATTTCGTATATCTTTATAAACTATTTATTGGCCTAATGATATTATCTCTGCTATGGAATTAATTTAGATTAGTTTTTATTTTGGTAAATACTGCTTATTTCTAATACTTTGTGATTAACTGCGTTTAGTCAGATCCTCAAGAATTCACGATTTAGTTAAAATTATTTCCAAATAGGAATTAAGCAATATTAAGGATATATGCCATAGATAAAAACTTAGAAACTTAGTTTAATTTGATTTACTAGTCCGACAATCAAGGCGATATACAAATCTTCTCATTAGTTTATGGGCGATACCATAAACTTAACTTAATTAATTGCCTTTAGAGCATTTATGAAAGCATTTAAGATTTGAATAAATAGTTTAATTGGAATCCAGTTTATTTTGGTAAGATAGTGTCAAAAGTGCTTTTCATTATTATCTTTTATATCTAAATTTCACGATATTCTTATATGGGTTATGTTTATAAATTTTACTGCCCTGATTTCAATGTGCGAAAATCATTGATATATTCCTAGTTAAAAATTTAGTGGCGCCTTCGCCTCACTGAACTTGGCAGATGGACCGTTTATTAAGCAATTAACAAATCGTGTTATAAGTTAGAAACACACATTACACATAATTAATTCACTCAATCACTAAAAACAAGCATGAAGTTTCACTTAGAGATAAACAAAGTTCTAACTCAAAACAGCAAAATGTCATTACCAAACTCATTGAGAAATGTAGGTAATTTAACATTTAGGTTATGTAATATTAACCTTCAAATTTCTTTTGATGGTTACAGGTGACATAGCGAATACGTCTATTACATCGCAATAGGCATTTACAATTTTATATAAGAGCATTACGTTAAATACGGTTCTTTTAACGCTCAGTGGTAGAATGTCGAATTGCTGTTGAGTTAGATCAACATTATAATCGTGAAAGACTTTGAAAAAATGGGTTGGTTGAAAAATCTATGTTTCACAGTCTCTAGACGTCAACATACATAGCACATCTTGGAATCCAAATAATAGTACCAAGATGCTATCTGCTTAGGAAGAAAAATCATAGTCATAATATTCCATTTTAGTAAAGCTAATGGTCATACAGTTCTTTATATTAAGAAACGAGCTATTCTCGTTGCAGGGTCGAACTAGCCTGTTCAAATCTCCTTGTATACTTTCACAATCACAAGTACTCTGGAGTGACACATATTGAGACCTGTTCGTAATTAAAAATTCCACCAAGTTCAGCAGGTTGCCATCACACCGACCTTCACAAGACGAGTAAGCAGAACATGAACTGAAATCGTTTTAGATAGCACCCAATTACATCATATCAATCAAATGACTGCTCATGATAAAAACCATGTTGCTCAGTTAATTATATATTATGTGCTAACTGGTCGGTAATTTTTCACATATTTTCTATCTCTCCCTCTAAATATAGGAGAAATCCAGGGCCGTTTTCGATCTTATTGGAAATTCTTTGATGCAGACAAATGAATAGAAATCAACGTGAATGGTATGCAAATTACCTTGGCAGTTTTCTGAAAAATAATGCACATTTAGAATTCAGACCTCTTAGTTGATATATCGCCTCAGTTGAAGTAAGCACGTTTTTTTTGTAATTTATAATTATTTGGTGAATGAGAAAATGAAGAGTGGTTAAAAACATGCCCTTCAGACTCAGAAACACTTGAAAAACTTGAACCAAACATGTTATCAAAATCTGTGCCAGTTTCTGTAACAGTAATATAAACTGAAATAGAAATAAGTGTAACATACGACGTGACCTGATTTGTTGAGTTCAAACGACACAAGTTTACTGCTTTAAAGTAATAATTAAAGTCTTGTGAGGGATAAAAACGAAGCATGGACAGAGAACCCTGTATAATTAAAACTTAAATTGAAAGTAATTTGGAACAAGCAAAGTAAAAACTATTCTTGAATTTAACGTTCAGACAACGTAAATTTGTTTGCGGTCAGATAAACCGGTAATAAAAAGTCCAGCTGAACACAAAACCTTAATGATGTCAGTTTATGCTCGCCGTAATATATCGAATTGTAATTGAGCAATTCCCTCGTTGGATTTGGATCAGTTTTTTCAGATTAGTTGTAGGTGGTCGATGGTCACATACGGGCAAACACTGTCCTCGATAATTATTTGCAATTTGTAAAACGACTACGCTTCATATTGCTTGAGTAATTTATATTAATTGAAAAATGCATTACCGCATATAGACCCGCGGGAGCGAGATTTTGGATTTAGATGTCGATTTATCATGGATAATTCAAAACGATTGAATTATTTATATTTAATTTATTAATGTCTTTTCATGTAAGATGATAAATAGTTATTAAAACATTTAATAAAATCAAGACGATATATTATATCACTTTAAATGAAGATGTATACATATTATTTAGCAATAGTTATAACATTCTGTAACAGTTCGATTTTGCTAATTTTAAAATTTCATTTATATGCCGGTTTATTAATTCTGAATTTAATAATTCGCTTGAAATTGCCTCTTTTCTTAATGTAAAATTAATTATATTTTAAGTATAGGTTAGCTATATATTTGTATTCTTAATCCGTTGTGACTATTTATTTTAGTTGATAAGCTAGAGCGATGTACCTTATTATTAAAATAACTTGGCTTGATTTGCCTTATATTATCGTAAACAGCCAGCGAATCGATTTATATTTTTGAAGAATTCTGTTACCCTGCAAATACGTTGCATTTGACTTATTGAGCCATAATTTAATTTCAGTTTGAATATTCTATTACCTTTTGAGAACCCTAGGTTGATGTTCCGGAGATCGTTTTTGGACCTCTGCTTTAAATATATTTTAAATCTCACACCTATTTTATGCCTTTTAAGCTTTAAACACTCTCTAAATCTTGATATAACATTGTTATTTCTTAATTTTTCATTTCATTCTTAAAGTTCTCACAGCAGCCATTTTCTTCTGCTAATGGGTGGTTCTTCTACTTACTTTTCAGGTAACACTGATGATGGCTTAGGCCGAAAGCGCTCTGTTATGCTTTTATAAGAAGCCCTTTTGGATTAAATTTTGCATGGAATACAAAGTGTTTCATTTGGTATGATTCATACATGCACACAGCCACCACAAGCACTTATTAAATATATTTCTCGTTCGGTACAGCTGACCAGTCTTTTTTGTCAGGTTTATGCCAAATAATAGGGATGGGCTATCTATCGCGCGTTTGTCATTCTCGATTTAGATTTTTTAAGGTTTATCATTCCTGTTAGAGCATTTCCTAGCATTTCTGGAAGAGTGTAATTTTAGCTCACTATTCGTGGCTTCCGCCGTCTTTTATCATCATAATAAGCGAGAATTAAGGCGTTTATTTTCTTAGAATTATTTCTTGTATCGAGGCACGCGGCAAATTTTCAGCCCATTACTACTTGTGTCGCAGTATTTAATTTCGAAGGCGAATTGACGAACGGAGTGGAGGGGCTTTTTGCTAGTTTGACCGGAACGTAAGACGAACGCTTGCCAGGGCAGCTAGAAACTCCACGTTTTAAGTATTGTGATATAATACAACCCTTTTGATAAGGGATTTATCGTGTCGTTTCTGTTTGTGTTTTAACACGACCGATTTTTCGGGCTCTACAATCTGTACTAGCGGCTTCCACGTTCGCCCCATAAGGCCGAGACCGTCGAATCTCTCCTAATCCACCCTCAAGTCCGAGTTTGAGGGTTTTTCTGGTGGGCCGGAAGTTCAATTGCAGAACTATCACTTGTTCTGAAGGGCCAGAAGCAGGTCCACAACCTTTTCTCTCGAAGGCCAGAAGCGTCAGTGAAGGGCCTTAACTGGTGGTTCCCGCACTAGAGGCCATCGACAGAGTTCGACGACGGGATTTGGGTATACGTTTGGTGGCTCATTGTTTCTTATGTTTACTCTTCGTTTGCTTTTATTCATATAAATCAAACATTGAATTGAGGTAGCTAATTGATTTTTAATTAGTTTAATTTACATTTACATTTATTCACTGGTTTATCGGACCAGTTAATCTAATTGCTTTGAGTTGTTTTCTCATTTTAAAAGTCAAGCGCTGGCTGGATAACTTCATTCTTTTCATTCATTAGTCGGCAGATATAACCGCTCTGAATTTTATTTTTTTATCATATGAATAGTTTTAATCTAATCTGGTGCTTTTATTAACTTCTGAAGTTTTTTTGATCTAATCATTGTGTCCGCTCATTGCGGCATATTATCACCATCAGTGCAGCTATTAGCGCACGCATACCTAGTTGTAAGAGGCTTAGTCTACGTCAAGTGATCACTTTGATAAGTAGTGTTTAGTGCATTTAGTGATAAGGCATATAGAAATGAGGTTTTCCAACTGAATTGGTCTCTGTACGTACAATCTTCATATTGTACTCTATTTATTTTATTAATTACTTTAACAGTCGTTTAACATTCTTTTGTCTACTCAACCACATTTTAATATAACCCTTTTCTCCAGATACATTGTTGCTGTGTTTTCAAAAAAAAGGACTTAGTAGCAAATATAGTGTTCATTAAATTTTAGATTGTGTTTTCTTGATAGAGGTTAGTGGATTATAATTACGCCATTGTCGTTTTTTTTGATAGTTCGAAATTAGGAACTGAGAACCGGTTAATTTTATGAGCGAATCTAGCCACTCGGTACAACACCAGCCGAGCTTCTTCCCTTTTGCTGGCTAGAACGGGTGGCGCTCAAACGACCCCACGACAGGGGCCGGGCTTTGTAACGCGACTCTCCGGGGCTATGTTAATTTTTTTTTAAATTATTGGGAAAAAAAATCTTTGGGTTTAATCAGGAAAAAAACGTGTTGCAATTCTACTAATTTTACATTTAATTAAACTGAACTTATGACCAATGGCCATATACTTGATCATTTTAATATTATATTACACCTACTATTGTGTTATTTAAATTTTAAATTAATTGTCGTTCACCATTCAGTCAAAAGTGAGATAAACATTTTTCGAAATGAGAGGTGTTTTATTATTGATTAAATGTTAAAATAAGATATACATAAGAATATTATTACCATATATAGTATATTAATATATTTTGGCTAAAATCCAATGGTTTACATCCTCGTCTCGTTATAGTAATTTGTTTGGGCCATCTGATTCGATAACGTCCTTTTAGTTCATTGTACTCCTGAAAGGCTAAAGAAGGAGTTACATATGTGCTTGCCTTAAATAAAAGTAACTATTTAGTATTGACTGGTTTTCAGGAGCTTGAACAATTAAGCATGCTTGTCGATAACAACCAATTTGTTACCTTAAAGGCTTAACTATAACAATTACTTTAATTTACTAAAAACATAAACTGAAAAAAAAGCTCAGGGTGTAGAGGTTCGGAGCATGCTAGTTAAAATTTATTTCCGAGTGTAGTTGTTGTGAAAATGTGCAAAATAAAAGATTAGATATTTCAAAATACAATTATTCTATTTAGATTTCCTTCTACCAAAAATAATGGTTGAAATGTAAGATTCTATTGAATTTTCTTGGTGATATCTGCCCTTTAATCATCTTATGTTTCCTCCGAGCTTCCTGGAGAGCGTTACTGAAAGTTGCTATAGTGCCTAGGATCTGTCCTGTGACGTCACTGGAAGCTGCCCTGGTAAGGGGAGTGCGTGTGGAGTTAATAGATAAAAAACAACATTGCAAGGCAGTTGAGTTCACCAAGAATGTTGTTATAACTCTTTATAACAATTTGGCGGAGAGCGTCGCTTGTCTTTCTTAGCTTAGGTTTTTAACATAGAAATTGACAAGAGGTAACTAGAAATAATTCTTATTAATTAACAATGCTGCAAAATGCCAGAACACGCTGAAGGAAAAATTATGATATTTAATTAAATATGCCTCCGCCAATTTGCACAGAAATGTTTCTGTAAACAATTATGTTTTCGATAAGACAGTGAACAGATTAGAATAAATAAAATAAGTAGCTATTTATGCTGAGAAATATTGTCATGAACAGTATTTCAATTAAGCAAAAACACAATTATATTAATAAGGCAAAGATAAAAGTGAAATATGATCAGAATTCAATTATTGCCTGAAAGCTACTTTCTAACTCAAAAATTATCGTAATTGAAAAATAGAGACAAAATTAAATAAACATGAAGAAACAAAGCAAGTATGATCAGGTACCACCACGGTTCAAGAAGGGCTTGAAAAGGTGCTTGTTAAATATCTCAAGTAACAATAAAATACTTATATAGGTTGAACAACAACTAACTAAGCTTAACTCTAATCCCACAGATAACAACAACAATAAGCGATGCTAGAGAGAATTGGATCGGGTCTCCCACACTATTAATAACTTCTAAAAATGGCAACTCCCAACTAGAACCTAACTGTGAATCCTATAGGCCAGTATGATCGATTCTATCAGTTGGGTTGCAAAACTAAAATCGAAATGAAATAACTCTTTTTGTTTTCTAAGATCTAGTCCTTTCTTCTCTTTTCAAAATGCCTTAAGCTCTTAAAACCAATATTTCATATGCCCTCCGGGCAAAAACATTCTCACGGCTAAAGGCAACGTGGTATAGGAAACGATAACGGGCAGACACTGTAACAGACAACGCTTGTCCATGTTCTGCCTTAAATATCGGTTTAATTCAAATGCGGAATAAAGTGTGTTACTTATAAACGGTATATCAGATATTCACGTGTAACTGACCGATGCTAATTCACAAATTATCACCCGTAATGTAACACGCTAATTAAAAGCTTAGCAGTTTTATTCTCCCTACAGACTTTTAGATATACGAAAACTTGAAATAAAACCATTGCAAACAACGCAAGAAATGGAGAAAATTAAGAGCCCACCTTCTCAGCCTTCTCGATTTGATCGCCGGTTCAAGATAGATCCAAATTCGTGTCCTACCTTTCAATCAGAATCACTTCTTGAAAAAAAATTGCACCGACGCGCAGTCATCACAAATATTTTACTTTTCTACCGTACGAAGCCACATATTTGAAGTTATTTAGCATTTTTAAATACCACATTCTACTGCTGTATTTATGTAAATTAAACCAAAATATTAACTTTCGTTTTACATTAACTAAATAATTATCGACTGACATATTTAAAAGACAAAAAATAATTTTAAACGAACTTGATGGGCAACATAAGAATTCATTATTTATTAATATTTTTATACTTTTTAATGCGGAATTTTCCACACTGTTGTTACCAGGTCGGTTCAGGCAGTAATTTAAAATAGGTTGAAGATGAAAAAATATTATTTTAAACCAAAAATAAATTCAAGCGAACTCGGAACAACCTGATGTTACGGAACTGTTAAAATTACCGTAACAAACATAAATCCCGCTTGAGATTTTATACTTAAATAGCCTTATGTTTTTTTATTTTTTGTAAATTGCATGCCTTGTATTAGTGTAGTGGATTCTAATTCCAATGCATCCTAGATCAATTTTTTGGCTTAATTTCTAGACTGTGTACTCTTTTGCTTGAAATGGCGGTTCTCAATATTGATTTTGTGATTTGAACCACCTCCTTTTAGGGTTCTTCAGTTTCTACTACTTTCCTAACCTAAACGAGGTTGATTAGAGCTTTTAAATTGTAAATAGATAATGAATTAACCATGAAAACAACCTATTAATTGTTACTTCGTTATATAAGTTATTTGTGTATTTATAATGTCATAAAATTCCATATTATTCTTGTTCTAATTAATTGACGCGTTGTCAATTTTATCTTAGGGGGTTTACTCTTATGCTTGAATTGGTGGTTCTCAAATTTTATTTTGTGATTTAAAGCTTTGGGATATAATTAGTCTTACTCTTTAATGTTACTTCGTGATGGACGATATTTGTGGATTTATACCGTCATAATAATTTTATTTTAGAGGGCTCATTTTTAGGTCTCTATCGGCCGACTAATTAGGAATGTGTGCTGCGAACCGCGATGTTCTCCATGTGTGATTTATAAATATTAACTTTTGAGACCGCTTGCAGTGCAACGTCGTTCAATAGGGAAAAATTACAAAACATAAGTAGGTTTGGATCTCGATAGTGGTCATTGCTCATCGAAATGGGTTATTGGTGGAACGTACAAAATATTTTTAGTATTCCTTTCGAATTATGTCAGCCGCGAGTCGCGCGGAGCCTTAGCAATAGTGTGATATATGATAATATGGGGCTTGCAGGAAAAAGCTAGATAAATTTTGGTAGATAATTTCTGGTGGAGTTTGCGCGTAGCTTTATTTCCATCATTTACTTCCATCGACGATAACTGAACAAGAGTCATTCTTCAATAAAAGTCAGCCATTGCGATGGGTAGTGTTGGTGGCACGGTAGATCAGTTTTGTGAAATCCCTCTGTTGAGATTTTCTTCCGAACCCGGTTTGTGTCTTGAACCGTACCCTTTCGTAATAATTAGTGTATTATTGATTTAGTGCCTGGACTCACTGCTTCGTCAGGTTCTCCCCATCATATCCAACATCAACACTACCATCGCAGAAGTTAAATTTCACCACCGTGATATTCGTAAAATCCTTGAAGAGCTGGATACGCAAAAGACATCAGGAATGGATGAAATACCTGCCATCGTGTTGAAAAACTGCGTCAACAAGCTAACACCCATTCTTTCCAGATTTTTTCCTCTCTTTTAGCGAAAGGGGAGCTTGAGCTTAAGTACAACCTGTACTAAAAAAAGACAAGAAAACCACGCCATCAAACTATTGTCCAATTGCCTTGCTTTCAGTAATCTCTAAAGTCATGGAACGTGTAGTAAATCAGCAACTACTCAAGTACCTCGAGACCAACAGAATAATTATCGGTAACGAGATCGGCAGGAGATATATTGGTCTACATCACGCACATATATGGAGTAGGTCAATTGAGAACTACGGAGAATATCGAGCGAATGCGTTGGAGATTTCGAAGGTATTCGACAGAGTTTGGCTTGACGGATTGCTCAACTAACAGCTGTTCTTCGGACTGCCAACATCTCTCTGAAACTGGCTTGCCAGTTTTCTTAAGAACTGATCTCTGCATGTTGCAATTGATGGACACATCTCAGACACATTCACCATAAATGCGGGAGTGCCTCAGGGCGCAATACTTTCACCAACCCTGTTTCTGATCTGTGTCAAATACCTCTAACCGAAACCAACAATCCTGTTTATAGTTTAGCAGATGACAGTACCCTTGTTTCCCAATTTAGATCAGAAAAAACTTTACCAGCTACTGAGGCTGCAGACAAGAGCAGATCACAACAATTAATCAAGATCTGAGGTGAGTTCTAACTTACGGCGACAGGAATTTGCAGCCATATTTACCAAGAAAGCCAATACGACGTGCGTGGCAGGAGTTACCATTCCTTCATCCTCGTCAATTGAACTACTGGATGTTTCGATCAATAGCAATATGTCCTGGCATAACCACGTTGCCAACATCGTAAAGTCAACTTCGCAGAAGCCTGGTGCGCTATTTTGCAACAAAAAACTATATACACCGCAGCAGCTATTCTTGCTCTTCAAAGCGCAAATAAGACCGTGCATAGAGTATTGCTCACACATCTATGGCGCCGCACCTAAGAACACCTAAAGCTGCTGGATTCCATTCAGAAGAGAACTGTGCGTCTTGTCGGCGACCCGGAGTTGATCCGGGATGTGGATAGTCTGGAACATTGCAGGCATGTGGCTGAGATTCCCCTGTTTTATAGATATATTCACGGCAGATGTTCCCAGTATTTGGCCCGCATTATCCCGCCCCCAGCAGCACCTATCAGACGGTCACGACAGACGATTAGAGCGCACCCGTTCGTCGTACAACTGAAAACACCTAGAACATTGCTTTACAAGGACTCCTTTGTCTGGCGCACTGCATTACTGTGGAACTCCTCCCAGGACATGTGTTTCCACCTAATTATAACCTACAACTGTTTAAGAACCGTGTCAATAAACATCTTCGCACACACACCGCTCGTGGAGTGCCAATGATTTCACTTTAGTGTGTGTGCCACTGCCATAAAAAAAGATGAATTGTTTCTTGTTTGTTTATGCGGCCATTTAGTGTCTACCCGTGGTGGGTTGCTAATTTTTCTCTAATTTCCCTTTCAGAGGTTCTGTCCCGCCAACTTTTTGAGGCAGCCTAGCGTATTTCAGCATTAGTAAATTAATTTGCAAGCTATTCGCAGATAATGTTTCTTTGTAATTTTTTTTTCTTGCCTGTAAATATTTCTTGCTTCAGTTCTAAGCAAAAATCATGGTTGATGCTTTACAGTTTATTTACGGGAATACTATTTCCTTACTTGCTACGTTCTTGGGCCTACGTGTGCAACGTGTAGGCACGAAAGGGTCGGTTTTTTAGTTGATTGTGTTCTATCATGTTCGTCCCTTTTTAAGAGATGCATTCTTGGGCCTAAGAAATCCCTCGTGTTTTAACATGTAGGCACGAAAGGCTCGTTTTTCTAGTAGATTGTGTTCTATCCTGGTCGTTTACTTTTAAGAGTTGCATGAATAGCTGCTCATAAGTCGTTGTTGATGATTAGCCTATCAGAACGAAGCGCGGAGTCAAGTAAGCATTTTTATATACTAATTATTATATTCTAATTACTGGCTAGTTTATACCACCGTGTTACTATTTTTTGATAATTTCAGACCTGATTTTCTTTATTTGCAGTTCTTTATTTGCGTA
Source organism: Pissodes strobi (assembly GCA_016904865.1). Lineage (NCBI taxonomy): Eukaryota > Metazoa > Arthropoda > Insecta > Coleoptera > Curculionidae > Pissodes > Pissodes strobi. Next base: position 132,296 of record MU185855.1, on the reverse strand, counting down.
TTAATGCTAATTTAATACCATGTTAACTTAGGGCAATTTAAAATTATTTTATAATAAAAACTGGCTACTTTAATTACGCTTAGAGCATACTACCTTAGATTTCTTTTTAACGTATTGTAATCACAATATTACTTGTTCGGTAGCATCCTAGTGGTCTCAGGAAGTGTAAATAAAACATGATCAAGTTTTGGGTAGTTTAGTAACTAATTGTTTAGTGTTAATTTTCATCCGCTTTACATTTATTTTATATAACCGGTCATTATTGGAAAGTATTAATCGCCTATTTGTCTTGTACAACCGGTAATTTAGTTTGCGCACCTTAATAGGTAAGCGTTTCAATTATAAATAGATGGCTTCTTTGGTAACTGACGTAAGTGATACTATTTAAATTTTCTTTCAGCTTTAACTGAATAGTTCCTTTTTGTAATTTCAACTTTTAATAACAAGTTTTCTCTTGCAATACGTTAGCGGTAGAATTACTTATTTGTTCATTTAACTTTAGAGTTTTCAGTAATTATAATGTTCAGGTATTACTTCAATAATAGTATATTGTGTAACTAGTAGGAAAAGCAAAACATTCCTGGACGATTGTGGTAATTTTTGGAGGTCCAGGTAGGTCCAGGAATGTGCTTTTCCTACGTGTTACACATACTATTTTTTATCCGATCGGAATTAATTAGAATGCGTACTTATAAAAATAGCGCCTAATATTACTCTAAATAAAAATGGTGTTTTAAATTTAAACTTAACATAATATCAAGTTTTGAGTCGAGCGAGTTGTCACGGAATATATGCTTATTCCGCTCCACTAAAACTTCGATTCATTTGCAAATGATCCTCGGTATTCAATATTTAAGTTGCCAGTGACATCTATTCACGAATGAGTGCAAATAACGATTTTAGAAACACTAGTACGCTGTTTTATACCTACAATTTGTGGATTTATTTCACTGTAGCTTACTATATTTAATAGTGACATCTATTCGCGAATGGGTTTATTTCGTGTGGTTGGCCTTTTTGGGAACGCAGTACGCTATTTAATACCTACAATTCATGAATTCAATTTACTATAGATTACTATATTTAATATTGGGTATTTCTATCGCTTGACGCTGCGTGATTTATAGTATTGATCACATGATATAAATTAGCCAATAATACAACGGAAAGCTTAATTTGTCGAACGACTTAAATTTTGAAAGCAAGGTCGTTTATCTTTGTGGCGACTATTGACGGGTGAGTGCTGATTTTTAATCTTAAAAAATTTAATTCATCTTGCAGTATATTTAGCTAATTCTTTCATTTCTAAATACATAACTAATACTTGTTTATGATTCGTTTAGTCTTATTCGACTAAAGCAAGAATTTAGCATTGTTATATTCCATTTTTAATTAGCTTACATCTTCAATAATTTTTAACTATGTCGTGACCGTTGGGTAAAAATACCGATTTATTAGTAATATTTGCGTCTCTCATTAATCAAATTCATGTAATTTGAAAGAGGTTTAGTCCAAATTTACCGAGAACGTAGTTATTTCATCGTTTAGCATTCACGCACATTATTTTACGTATTTCCATTCAAATTGAACAGTTTTATTTGGGGAATTCTCGGAGTAAATTCTATATATTTCTGCAAAGGTAGTAAATTGAATTTTCAGTAGAATTTCTCCGAATTTTCCCTCATAGTATTGCTGGTTTTAATATTTTTTCTTTTCAGGCTTATTTCATTAAAGTTTCAGTTTATTTGTTACATCAAGCATATAATTATTAGCACTCG
>MU185855.1:94142-130118 GCA_016904865.1 Pissodes strobi | reverse complement strand
AAGTTTCAGTTTATTTGTTACATCAAGCATATAATTATTAGCACTCGTCCTGCTCGTCTCAACACCGATGTACCGACATTCTTTGCATTTATGAGAGGTTAATCTCACATATGTAAAATTATCTGTTTTTTTTATCTTTTATCTAAATTTCTATCTCGATGTGAGATAGTGATTATCTTATCTTTATCTTTAATTAATTGAGGCTTAATTACGCTCAATTATCGTTTATGTGCAAAGGGCCGAAATAAAAAGTATTAGAAATTACTTATTTGGAGTTATAAGACTCGTTATTAGAGATTTTACCTCTATTTTTCTATTTATCATTAAATTCAAGTTATCTTTTATTTAGATTTACCAAGAGTCATTGAATTGGAACGTAATTCCATAATTTTCTTTTGAATATTTTAGAGTAAAGAAAATATATCTTGAGTAACAGTAGTTATTTATAACTTTTGCTCAACTTAAAATTGTTATTCAAGTTTCTAGTTATATCTGCTTTAACCAGTAAATTTTCAAATTGTTGATTGCTTCCTTATGTGTAACAGTGTCACTGATGTTCACATGATATTTCCCTGAGTATTCTTTAATTAGCGATATACATTGGTCTAAAACTAGGTTATTTTCTCTTGCGTGTATTCAACGTTGGCTGGAAGAAAACATCGTGCTTGGAAAGTAGCAGGTGTTCGTCCACTTACCGTACATACAAAGTGTTCTGAGAGATTCGATACGTTGGGAATCAAGTAAGTTCTCGATAAGACCAAGAGACTCTAACTTGGGAACAGGCAGAAGCGGTTCCAGTAGAGGTCCCAATACGATCGCATGGTTACAGAATAGTTGGACAAGCTAAGTATTAGCCAATCAGAAGATAAACATACTGTAAAGACCAATAATAACGCTTTATTCATTCCTTTTTTTTTAATCTGTCACAATTAAATTTAATTCGCATTACTAAGTCAATTTATTCATAAACTTTATTTCAAATAATTTCATCAATTATTATATTTACCATTTGATTCTATAGATTTCAATTTTTCAAATTTCATCAATCGTATTTGTAATTTAATTGTAAAATTAATATATTGTTGTTTTGAAATTTAACTTTTTAATTTATCGCAAGATAGAGGTCTGGGAGACATAGCGAATTATAAGGGCAAATTTCTGATATTCTTATCTAAATATTTAATTATATTTAAGTGTTCATATTCAGTTCGCATTGTCTCTAGGAACTCTGGCGCCCACAATATACAGAAAAATCTCTGTTAATAAGAGAACGTCGACCGACGACGCCCTAAGGAAAATTAAAACGAGTCCCATGCATACAAAATGGCGCACAATGCCATACTTAATTAAATAAATTAACTTTCTCTACCAATTGGCGACTGAGCTGGCCTATCATTACAGAGTAACTACGGAAATTTACAGCTAAATGATACTTTTGATAAACGTCAGATCTGAGAAACAAGGCGTTTGAATAATGTTACATTCCCGTCCTAGGGCGGAAATATTATATTCCCGTCCAGGCCGGAAATGTTATAGGAAATATATACAGTTATTGCCTATTCTCGTACAGTTATTGCATGTTGCTAAGCAACGAATACCGTATACTGGAATGATGACTTTTGCGGTGAGAAAACAAATCGGAAAGGTGTAGTTTTTCGTCCGATCGGATGAAAAGTCAATTACCTCAAGTCTAAGTTATACCGAGTAATGTGGGCGCCACAATAAATTTAATTTAATTTTAATTTTTGATTAGGATCAGGTCAATTTCTTTTTCATCTCTTCTGAAAGCATACATTTGAAAATATTTTATGGTAATAAATCAACATTTCACCTATCTATTCGTTTCATTTATTATCTTTTAGTATTAGTGTTATAGAAGGGAAACAATTAGTTTGAGGAACTCAATCCAGAAGATGACTTGGATGTCTATTTGGGGTTTCCTTACAAGATTATGATATCCAGATGGGCCTGCGAATATTTCCATGTATATGGGCAATGAATGAACGTATTTGGTGTGAGACAGAGTTTGACGGACTGAGTGTCCGCTCGAGAATTAATACTAGAAAATTTATTGCAAATTAAGGGTTATTATTGCTTGTGTATTGTTTATAAGTTTTGCCTTGTATCTTAACATAATATTTTTCAACTACATTGGGGTGCTATGCTAACATGGTTAGCGAAACGCGCGTCGAGTGCAAATATTCTGTTTCGGTATTGTGGATAAAACTCTGTTTTATGGTGGTTTCCCACGGCCCGTGGTATCACAGGCCGGACCGCGCCAGCTCGGGCCAACACGCCGTGGGAAGGGTGCCGTCCGAGGTCGCCCGGAAAGATCCGTGATTGCGCGTCCGATCCGCCGCAAGTCGGTAACTTCAAAGGCGCGGCCTGGCCTGATCTGTCGCGACCTGTCGGTGTCTGTTGTTATCTGTGATTAGGGTTGATTTTTGGGGCCATTTTCCATTTTAATACGTTCTGCCAAGACCTATAGCTGGACGCCAAATGTCCCGATTTTCAATCAAGAATCAAATTTTCCGCAAAACAAAATGCCCATCGAAAAATTAAATTTAATTTTTAGTTCCAGCACAAATTTAAAAAATATTCTAATGATATTACAATTTATCGCGTCCAATGTCCATTCCAGCATTCAACGCGGCCACTGAACCTATTTTTTCGCTTTGCGAAAATGAATGGACAGACTCTAGAAACAGGCTTACAGTTGAGCATATTAAAAGTCACAAATAAAAGTTAATTTTACCCAGACCTGTAGAGAATTTTACAAGCACGCGCTTAGAATATACCATGCTACCTTCGGCAAAAAGCCAAAAAATTCTATTTAAAAAAAAGCAATGGATTATATTTTTTAGTTCTAACACAACAAAATGTTATTTTTTACATTACATAGGAATACATTTCCTTTGTAACATGTACTAGCATCTACAGCTCACTACAAAACAAGGTCACGAATCGGCCCGAACGAGTTTCGAAGTCAATCTTAACTTCACGCATGGCCCTCTGCTCGCTTCGCTCGCTCCAGGGCTCAATGAACCAAAACTAACCCAAATTTAGAAAAAAACAAATATAACCTTAATACATTTTTTTAAAAAACCACCGACGGGAATCGAACGCAGGACGCCATAATCGGAAACCTAGAACAGTATAGACCACGAAACCGCTTAGAGCCTTTCCGCTATACCGTATAGACAAGGGTAAAAAGTTACGAAACTCGTTCGGGCCGACTCGTGATCTTGTTTTGTAGCGAGCTGTAGATTGCTATTGTAATATGTTATCTAGAATTAGGAGTACTAAGAAGCCGCCTTTTAGTTGCTTCTTAATGTTATGATTGTTATGTTTTCATGTTACATATTATGTAGGTATCTATAAGTACATACTAGGTATATTCTATTCTATTTTTGGTTATTTTAAACCTACTGTCAACCAGTCAACCTATCGAAAAGTAAAATGCCGAGTTTCACGCGACATTTTTGAACGGAACCCTATCTTCAAACTCTTGAAGAACAGGATCATACAGGCCATGGGAAGACCTCACGCGCGGCCAAGCCCGATCCGTGCTTACCTGTGCTTGTCGGCCGCACGGGTCGCGCCTGTTCTAAGACAGGCCGTGGGAAGCCACTTTTAGAATATTTTTCAAGTTCAAGATCAAATTTGTTGCCGAGTGAAATTTATTTAGTAGTTTGGGTTAGTTTAGGATCCCTTTAGCAGTTCAGCTAAATTTTGAAAATAGGGTCCAACGGTCGTTTTGGAAATTTGATCAGTTACTTAATGCTTCCCACTAATATTTACCCTAGCTATTGCTAATCGATCATCTGTGATTTATATTTTTAGATTTAGAAAAAAGGTAGTAAACTATAAGCAAATTCATGTAATTTACCTTTGGTAATCAATTATTTATACGTATCGCTAAAATGAGATTATCGTCAAATTGTACGATTTTGTATAAATAGAAATCTACACTTATAAATTTCCGATCAGTTCAATAAGATTCGAATTATATAATCAGCACCTACATATTCGCTTGATGGCCAAATGCCTAAAAAAGTGCTCGAAATTTTGCATTTGTTAAAAAGCAAATTTAATTAACTCTTACACATCTGATTAATTCATTTTTATTTTCAGGTAAGCCTTGGAACAAGAAATGTCATTATACTAATTTAGGTAAGTAGCAAAAATTAATTTCCAAAACGTGTTTTATAAATTAGAGAATTAAACATTGTAGCATAAATTAGACCAATTTTGTTTCCTTATTGGCGCAATACTAAATGTTATTTCAAATTTAGTCATTTATTTTTTAAGAAAAAAATATTTAAAGTAGTTCAATAGGTTTTATGTGTGTTACCGATTTGAATTAATTTAATATCTGGTTTTATTATTTATATTTTTTTATTGCAAACCCTAATACACAATATGTTTCTAATTAAATCGTGGCCATTCTCTGACTCATGTCCTTTACAAGTTGACTTGCTTCTGCAAAATAAATTCGTACATTGCAAAACTGACTTATTGCCATCAAACTTAGCTGAATTTGCTTGTTCTGTTAAAGCGCAAACTATGATGTAATTTGAGATCGATATATTTTAGATGGATCACAAAACATTGCAAACAATTTATTTTTGATCAATAATAATTATAGCCACTCTCCCTACCAATATTTAGAATTAACTAAGATCTTCTAAAATTATTAATGCAGGTCGCAAATTTTGCAAAAATTGTAAGATATACATACGAGATAGTGTATCCTGAATACTAATTTGATTATATACGTGCATTGCTTATATAATATCGTGTAGGCTAGAATTGCATGTATGTGCCTAATTGTCGTTAGCCACAGATACTACAGATGCACGGAAGTTTGCATAAATAATGTGTATAAGTAAAACTTCCATATACATGGTGATAGCGTCAGTGATTGTTTGTGCCAGGTTAATAAACAAGGCAAAACATTTAAAAGAAAATATAATTTCATATTATTATGAGCTACATATGCGTAATCCTCAATAGGGAGGGAGATACTTTTCTATAACAGAATTTTTACATTCGATGCGCGTTAGCATCATCATGAGCAATAACTTATAACCTCTCTAACTCTATTTATTTAATTTTCAGAACCCAGTTAGGCTCGATCCAACAGTAGAGTTTACTCTAGAGAATATTCCCTTTATCTCTATTTGAACTATTTCTACTTTTAATAATATCCATAGTTTCGTATGCATCACTAAGAGTCTGGAAGGAACACATGAATAGGGTTGTACAGGGGGCCACGCGGCATGGATATTTGCATATAAAAGGTACCTTTATAGCTACCTGGTGCACAAAACCTCGTATTGCCTACTAACTTTACACTTCAATGATGATAGCCTCATTTTCTGCTTGAGCATAAATGGGGGCTTAAAAACCACACCGACCCTAGCTATGAAGGGTATTCTAGGTCTACCACCTCTATACCTAATTGTTGAGGAAAAGGGCCGGATGGCTTTAGTTCAATTTAACGACTGAAGTGAATAGGTCCAAATGGACTGGGGTGCTGAGCATGGTGAACCTATCAGTTCCGATCCTCTTCTTGTAGGAAAGGATACCATGATACCGGTTGTAACACCCTCTAGAAGGTATCGAATTATCATATTTGGCAGAAAATAATAGAACACTCCAGAACCTTGATTTGTCAAATCCGAGACATTCTTCTGGTATACAGATGTCTTTCTGATAGTGAGAGAACAGTTGCGGACATATTTTGAGAGCGAATAAGAGATACAGTGAGCTACAACCTAGGTCCCCTCATTATTGTATATCAGGCTGAAATCATATCAGCATATGCATAGACAGTCACGCAGCTCATAAAGCTCTGTCCTCGGCCATGACTAATTCAGAGCTGATTGCAGGAGAAGCCTCAAGCCACTCAGTGCAGCGGACAGGGTCGTGCAGAGCATGATATAGGAACATGCGAAGCAACCAGAGTGCGAACGAATTAATATGAAGGCAGCGCCTTCGTGGGGTCTGGAAATGGCACCTTGTATCGCTCCATCTACTGTCTGGACCATAAATAAGAGTTAAACTTTTGACCATTTTAATGATGAATGGCTTAAGAGGATTGAAATTAGTCAATCCAAGACCTTTGCGTTTTGCCCTCGGTTATTGATAGGTTTCTTAAACTAAGAAAGAAGTAACTCAGCACCATCACTGAAGTTCTGGCAGAACACTACCTATCCTGAAAAATCGGGCTCAGCAGTGAATCAAAAAGCCGGTTTTGTGACAAAATAAATGAAACTAAGGACATTTCTGCCAATATCATCCTGATCAACGCGACATCATGGTCAGCAGTAGACTGCAAAACTTTTGAGATGTATACATTGACACGCCAAGATCTAACAAGCATTAGACTAGGAAAGGTCCCTTTAATCTAATGAGCATTAGACTAGGAAAGGTGCTTTTATTTTTAAAGTCATCGTGTCTTCAGAAGCCATCAAATCTCAATCTATTACGATGGATGAGTATTCGTAAAGGGTTTTCATCGTTCTCTCGACATTTCCCTCATAAATAGCACCCAGACATTCCGTCTATGATTTCTAAGTCTTCTCAAGCTTTTTGTTCGTAAACTTAGTTCCTGGAATTATGACAATCACAGGAGCTTCTATCCATAGACTATCTCAATCGCAATCGCAGAGTTTTCATCCAGCATGGTGGCGCCTTCCAATAAACTGTGCCATTAATGATCATATGTCATATTCTTAAGATAACATTTAGGTAAATTCTGTTCCAGTTAGAACTAATTTAAAGTGACCGTTTTATTTTCTTTCATATTCACCTCAAATTGTAAGAAATGCAATATTTCGATACCCTGTTGCGTTTTGAAGGATATCTTGCTGTCAGTCATTATAGCAATTTTTTTTTTTTTAATATGAGTTCAATGCTGACATTTATAGCAGTTAATTCAACTTAAAGAACCCTTAGTACCGAATAAAGGTTTTTGCTGTTATCTTATCAATCTGTTCCTGTTCTTTGATCATAATTAATAACTATTACTAACGATCGCATTAGGTTCATATGAGTTTGTACTCAGAAACAATTCCAACCACCTCTGGGAATGCCATATGAATCAGGCATACATAGCCATGAAAATTTAAATTGTATAAATTGGGAAAAATAAGATTGGAGACTGGAAACTGGAAGGTTTAAGATGATCTGAAATATTCTGAATACTGCTATAAATATTGTTCTACCCGTATGTTCTACTTGTATTAACTTGTCGTTTTTCACCGTATAGTTTGGTGATAACACCCGTATTATGAATGAGCCTTAATTAAACTCCAAATAAATTTATTTCACCCCAGGTAAACAACAACTTGTATATAAAGCTTCACATTTCTTCACTCCGTAGTCCGAACCTGGATTGTCGGTATAATAGATTCTATTATATGAAACAATCGTGAAAAGCGAATTGTCATTATCTGTCAAGGAGAACGTTTTTAATCTTTTGGACCATTTTCTCACTTTGTTTGCACAGATATTTAGAAAATATTTGCAGTACTCAGTTCTCTTTGTCCAAGGTATGATAAAGAACTCCTTTGGGCATTTTAACGCATTTTTTCGAGACAATACAGCTCGTAGCTGGCGTAGCGTCTCTTTTGAAGATAGAAGAAGATAAAATGGCAAACAGAAATTTGTAAGTAGATAAATCTATTTCTCTACTCGAGATTCGAATCAAATGTTCGAAGTTTTACATCCCTGGTGAAGTTGAAGTTAATTTGAAAAAATCGAAGAAGACGGAAAGCACAAGGTATTTAGTGCGAACGGAAAGGCAGCCAGTTGAAATTTATAGAGCCACTTCGGCCCAGGCTCAAGGATGTAAACTGCACAAGTGCAAGTTTAGTGACCCTAATGAAATGTGTACCTATATTTCATCGATTCGATATCGAGTCGGATATCGTTCTCAAGAAAGGCAAAAAACTAAAAATGAAAATGGTTAGCAAATACAGTAAAACAGTAAAAAGCTCTTGTAGATTGTCAGGCTTTTAACTGACTTTGACAAGATGACAATTATAATATAGAACATATTTACAAAGAAATTCTTGTTAAATTTAAATAATCAAGACGTTTTGTTAGATATTTAATAATAGTTAACCATATGTACAGTACCCACCTATTTAGTTTTATGTGTGAAAGGATGAATGCTTGAAAGTAGTTAGAAATATATATTTATCATATTTAATGCAAATTAATTATTGCATTATTAAAGTACGTAATACCTAGAATACATGTTTCAATTCATACCCTATGAATAAAACCCCCGCCACCCTATTTTAATACAGTCCACTAAGTAAAGTGGTTAAGTATTAAGTTAATTACCACCCTCACCTATGTGGTTATAAATAATTTGAGAAATAATTGTTTATACCGACCAGATAATATTTTATTTAGAATATTTTATAATTTTATATCTCATAACTTTAAATATAAAAGTACATTCACTTGGTACGCTTATTATTTCATTTCAGAGCAAGTTGTATTTAGCCCTCTTGAAAGGAAAACCGTTAGTTAATTTCAATTTGAGAGGAAAGACAAACAGGGCATAATTCGAGCTTGAGAGCAACATTCCATTGACCATTAAATCCAAAAGATTCGGTTGGGTCCGTTCACGTCCACTAATTTCCAAGGGTTAAGAGGGACTAGGGATCGCTAACTTCGCAGTTCGCCCGTCACGTTTAGTTCATCTGTCTGTGACTGGATTCTGCTTGCCTTGCCTGTGCCCGTTCCCTGACTATGACGTTCGTCCCGTTTCCAACTATAATTTTGGAAAATACTTTAATACAGTAGAACGTGCAGTCGGCACGAAACTTCTCTAGCTGACCTGGATAAACTACTTTTAATTATACGTGTTCACAATTGCTGCATATTGTGCAAGCTTCAAATTTATACAATTAACGCAATTGTTATTTTATTGTAATTTATAACTTCGAAACACAAAACGCTTCAGTTCGAATCTATTACGTTTAAACAGCTGATACTACACTACAGTTTAAAACTGGAAGTTTATATCCAATTGTGTGCTTCAAGAGTGCAATATTCACAGATTTATATTATAATTATAAAACAGCTAATCTATACAAACATAAATACAAATTTGAATTTTTATATTTGTCATGTTAGCATGTGATGCGATATAGGAACGCAAGTGAATGCCTTTGAATAAACATGTTCATTACATGTTCTTGATCATGCTTTTATTTTATCTGGCCAACTTAGCAGTATGCTTTTAGCGAACTTTAGCTGATTGGTTTAAGTTTTCATAAAAAATTAACTCTAAGGTTAACAATATAACCCTTCCGAAAGGGTTGTATCGGATAGAACGCAGCCTTGACCACCTAATGGTGGGAATCAGCTGACACTTGGCAAGTTCTGTCGACGATGATTTTGGTTGAACGGATTATAATTTAATAAAAACTAAAATATGCAATTTGTTATTAACCGAAGAGGACCCAGAGGACAGTGTTTAATAACCTCTGGGCATTTCCAGGTTGTGAAAAAATCCGAAGTAAGATAAGCCTAAGTTTCCACTTTTCAATTCTTGAGATGAACCAGATGTCTTCTAAATCATAGTATAGGCTGACACCCAGGAAAGCTGTAAGGAAAAATAAGTAAAACAACTTATGGTGATACTGTATGTATATTAGCATGTACTTTTTTGTGGTCCACTCATTTTACTACACCTTATGGGAATAGTTCCAGAGGGATGCGATCATTTTACCTCGCAGTTTACTATCCAATTAGTTGTCTATTTTTCAGGTTTTTAAGAAATTCGTAGTCTTATAAGATGATGAAAACTACATTTAATAGGGATCAGATAGTAAATGCTAGTAATATGAACTTTTGAAAAAAAAATACTTTAATTGAAAATGGTAGACTGGATATTAGCCAGTTACTCAGGAGCAGCAGCTTAAGATCGTTTGTTATTCGACTTTTGAAGAAGCAACCACGATATGCTATATTGTTCAATTAATGTAATATGATTCCATTTGCGGAAAGCAAAATATTTGAAGCTTTTTTTTAAGTATTTAATATTGAGTTTAAGATAGAATTGGTTGGTAAAAGAACAGGTGTACCACTATTTCGGAGAAGGTGTAGTTTTACTAAATGCCAGTTTGGCTTTAGAGCTGATAGGTCTACGACCCTTGCTGTGCAGGATCTGGTGAGGTATGTGACGGAGGCTTTGGTTATGAAGTGAACGCAGGTAGTGCGCGTTTATCTTCTGCTTATCTTTGTTTAGTGCCTGGACTCATTTTGTAACTGGAAATTTCACTGTATTTGCCAGGTGAGTCGTCTTTTGTCTTTTTTATGTATCGCCATTTTATGAATTCCACGTGGACGGTGAATAATTCTCATTTAAATTTCTTTGAAGAGATTCTGTTTCGGCAACCGAGGATGGTTTTCTATTGTCCTTCAACTAATGCAGTTCCTCGTCCCTATGTAAAAGATCCTTCGGTCTTGTAGACGTTGCTATCTGGTAGTGGCCTGGAGGGTTGCCCATCAGAGCCGACTACTTAAATAGAGAGCCAGATATTTCACATATTGTGATTAAAATATTTCTAGTGTATATTACGTCTTAGTGGACTCATGATCTTAGTGTATAGAACATGATCGTGTTCGGGACAGTTTGGTAACGACACCAACGCTGGTTTTACTACTCGTATTGTATTTTGTAGCGAATCCTAAGCCAAAACGAGTTCCAACTGACAACTTGTGGACTATCTGATGTATGCCGTATACAAGTAAGTGGAGCTTTAAATAAATTTAGCCCCCTCTTCCTACTGAGCCGCATTTGGACTAGAGCCTAATTTGCACCCTTCGAAGATGGCTTGTTCTGGCTTAAGCAACTGTACTTTAAATTTTATTAGCTTAACGTCATTTACTACCAACTTCTCCGTTAGGTGAAAATAAATAAATGCATGACATTAGTTTATAAAACATCCAAAATCGCAAAAATATGAATCATATTTGAACTTATTTCTAGAAACAGCGCTCTTTCGTTTCTAATTAAAACGTTAATTTTAGAAAAAAATTGCTAAAATATGAAAAGTTTAAATATTTTACAACCTAGAATTTCTACTAATTGGAATAAACTTATGCAAACGAAGCCAAGTTAATATGCTAGCATGCACATAACGTAGTGCAAACTGAATTCTGCTCAGGTGCTCTAAATATTCCTCTCGCAAAATACATAATTGAAAATAACTTTCTGATGAATTTGAGACAAAAATGATAGATGCACAACTTTATAATAAATTTGAATATGTAAACCGGTTGAAATGCAATATTCTATGAATATATGGAAGTGTTTTTTTTATACGAATACTTGGTAGCTTAAACACAATGGATGGTAATTTTTTACTAATTTTTGAGTAGAAAGTCTCTAATTTGACTGTTACAACCTTGTTAACCGTTGCACGAAAAAATCCTGCTATTGCCGTTTTTAAATTTTTTAACCAAGAAGATTTGCCTTATTTTTCCAGTATGTTTGGTTGAAGAATGGGCTGAAAAAGACTATATCTATTTTGGTTTCTCATGTTGTGACCAAGGTCACAATATTATTATTTCAAGCTCACAAACTTATTCTGCTCTGATTTGACATATCTTCTGTTAATGAAACTCTAAAAATTCTTCAATATAATCGCATTCAAAGGGTCTGCGGTTTTTCGTGATAGTCTCTGTCAGGACCCATAATTTCACTCCATATAGCAGTAAGAAGAACACGTAATATCTTACAAGTCTGATTTTGGCGTCTATCTCTAAGTATCTGCTCTGATATATTGTGACGCCATTTTCGATGCACGTTATTTTTGTTCATTTCTTTTTATCAAACCGTGTGGCTCCTAATAATAACCCAATAGCTCTCTTTTTATTTTAGCATTGAAATCTATCACAGCTACTGTTAGATCTCCTTTGGCAAGTTGTTTCAATACTAGCATTTGCCAGCTGTGTGATTATAAGTTGAGTGTGATTAGCGTTGATCTTTATCTACATTTCTTCCTAAGGTGTGAACAAAGTTGTTAACATATTTTGTGATCTCTTTGTTAAGAATGCATGTTATCCTGAATATGTTCTTCGCCAAACCATTCTTAGCTGCAAGGCTCATGCGCTGACCAATTGATGAGGTAAGACAGTGACTAAAGTATTTAGCGATAAGCCAAATCGGATCATGACACGATTTTTTGTGAACCTTCATCAGAAAATAAGACTTTATTCTGTACTAGGCGAGGTTATTTATTTACGAAACGGAACTATCTTAGATTCTCACATGTTTGTTCTGGAATGCTGATGATCTGCTCTCATTCTATTGTAAAAATATTAATCAAAACTTTAGAGGTTTGAGGACCTCTTCTAGGAACCTGAGATGCTTGCATGCAATCTGAAAATTTGAGTATCATAATGCATTCTTGTTAACTTACTACAATAAATACAAAATCACCTACCGAAGAACGATCAATCATGTAAAAAATCGACCACAGTTCTGCGTCTGTCCGCAATATGCAAAGAGGAGTATTAACCCTTAACTACGGAGGTGCCGTCTGAGAGGCGGTGTGAAAGCGAAATACCTTCATTTGTCAAAAACGGTAACGTTCACAAGGCCGTTACCTCATGTATTCCTGGCGGGTTTGGTGGTTGACCAGTACAAAAAATATTAGATATCTAAGACTTGAAACAGGTCAGTTCCCTAGAGATCTTCTCGCGAAGCAGTTTGATAGACGGCACGTCCGGGTATACGTAATAAAATCGATCGGAAAATTTTCGCACAAATATGGCCTGACCGTCAAAACCAGTTCGCTTTAGTGATGTAAACTATGAAGAAACACTTCGAAAGTGATATACGAAGCAGACGCTGATGCTGCTAGTGATATTGACAATGTCCCTGGCGAGGATTGCGAGAATTCTGAGTATAGCACCTCAGAACAATCAGCTGACAGCAGTGATGAAAGTGAAGATGACGAGTCACTAATAAATCGAGATATATTAGAAAAAAAAATATGTCAATTATTATTTCCAAGAAAGAAAAACCGCGTGCCAAGATATTTGTGCTTCAAATGCAAAACGCCGGACGGTATGTTTATAGTCTATGAGGCGTGAACTGCACCGCTGAAATATTTTAGTTTTAAGTATTCGTTGTGCATTATTTCTTCCTAGTTTTTCACTACTTTTTTAAAAGTGTTTTATGTAATAAATACATTCAAATTATAGCAGTGCACTTTTTTCATTTTAACCGCTCTCGAGTTGAAGCATACCGAAAAGAACTGGCTTTGTGATTATAAAATTGGTACGTGTTCTAAGAAACTATTTATTAAAGTACTTCCTAAAACTTAAAAGATTATCTAGAAGTACCAGTCACAAAATTATTAGGGCTTTATGCCGCAATATCTGCAGTAGTCTGCCAGACGGCACGTCCGAGTTTATGCTCCGAACATCGCACCTCCGTAGTTAAGGGTTAATTGTGAATGATCTGCGGGAAAAAAACAAAAGCATCAAAGATTCTAATTTAAAAACTGAAACTATTAACTGCGCAATTGCAAGAAGCCTTGCCAGGAATATTACTTATCGATCTTTTGGTCCGTTATGTTTCCTAAACCATATCTCACTTTACACCTGTCGATTCTGAAGTTATGTCAACTATTGTGGATATTAAAAGTAAAAATGGACAACATCTCTCCTAGGAGCACTCTAAATATTCCTAAATCTTCAGTTGTTGCTTCTGCGGATGCTATAAATCATTCGTTTGGCAGTTTTCCTTCGCTTTCTTCTTTCTTTCCAAGGGAAGGGAAAGGAGCTTTTGGAAAGACTGCTTAAGAAAAAGATAGTGAACTTTCTGGAAAGGGATAAAGTGCCCTGATTATCTCAGTTCGGCCTTCAATTATCCAAGAATACTTATGACGCGTTGTTCTGGGTCCTAAACAAGCTGTGATGGAGGAGAAACCGTGGTAGTTCTTCGTGACCTGACAAAAGCGCGGAGACTTGAAGTATATGGCTTTAGGAGGATTATCTTGAATTTAATCAGGACCTACATTTCTGAACGAAGTCACAGCATTTGTTTCCAGGGAAGTATTTCGGATGCGGTAAGGGTTACAGCGAAAGTATTTCAGAGATCTGTTCTGGAATCTATGTAGTTTTTAATACATGTTAATGGTCTATTATCTATTATTAAGAGGTGTTTCGTGTAGTGGATTGTAATGAGGCACTGTTGAAATATCTATTTGATTTAATATTATTAAACGTCGATAAAAAATTATAATGAATATTATGCTATTTCAATTTTCGAATTATGTCACTGTCACTTCTCGATGGGGTGGATACTGGTCCTAGCCACTTCGGTATTACAGGTAGCCCAAACATGCCCCCGGCCTTGGAAGTTAATCAACTGACAACAGGTAGTGGACATAACCTGGTTATTGCCCTGGTAATGGTTCCGTCAGTAGTTCTGATGGTGGCCACTCTGCAAACGCCATCCTCTCCTGGTATCAAACTTGCAACACGTCCTAAACGCCACAATGAAGGAGGCAAGTTGTCGTCCTTTACAAGAACTAGCTGATTTAGTTCCACAGTTGCTTCATGCTTCCTCCATTTGCTTCTTTGTTGAAGTTCGGCAATGTATTCGGTACTCCAACGTTTCCAGAATTGTTCATAGAATTTCTGGAGAAGCTGGTACTTAGTCAAACGATTCTCACTCACGTCAGGTGTTGGAGGGTCGGCTAACGTTGTCGGATTTCTTCCAATGAGGAAGTGTGCGGGAGTGAGTGCAGTTAAATCACTGGGATCGGAACTCATGGGAAACATTGGACGCGAGTTGAGTATTGCTTCGATACGAATCAGTAATGTTTGAAAATCGAAAAAATAAATCGAATGGCTTCCCAAAACTCGTTTAATATGATATTTTACACTCTTAACTCCCGCTTCCCAAATTCCTCCGAAATGAGGAGAATTTGGAGGGATGAAATGCCATTTAACGCTCATATTCGCTGCAAAATCAGAGATATGTTGACAATTATTTTTAAGAAAATCGGACATCTCCTTCAGCTCTTTATTAGCTCTGACAAAATTCGTGCCGTTATCAGAGAAAACTTCGCATGGCTTACCGCGTCTGCTTACAAATCGGTTAAAGGCTTGAAGGAAATCTGCCGTTGTTAATGCTAAAACGAGTTCCAAATGAATCGCGCGAGCACTAAAACAAATAAAAAGAGCTACCCAACATTTGAGGGGCCTACAGCCTCTACCTGATCTGTCTTTCATGATAAACGGTCCCGCATAATCAACGCCAACGACTGAAAAAGGCATTGTTGGTTGTACACGCATCGCAGGTAAGTCTCCCATAATGGGATAAATCCTTTGACCACTATACCTGGCACATCTTACGCATTTTTTTACGATTTTACGGGCAAGACTTCGACCTGAAATTGGCCAAAACTTTTCGCGGATATTAGAAAGAAGAGACTGGGGCCCAGCATGTAATAATTCACGGTGCCCAAATTCAAAAATAAGTTGTGTTAATCGATGATTAGTGGGTAGCAAAATGGGGTGCTTTTTTGAAAAAGGAAAATCTGAATTACATAATCGTCCGCCTACGCGTAAAACGTCATCGTTTTTATCATAAAAGGGATGCAAACTTAATATCTTACTATTGTTAGATAGAGAACTTCCCTTTCTAAGAGTAATGAGTTCATCAGGAAATGATTGAAGCTGTGCAATTCGAATTAATCGTAAAAATGCATTATCTAACTCTTTAACGGACAAATTTGAAAATTCACGTGTCGCAATTGTTAGTTTACAATTATTTATAAATCTTAACATGTAGGCGCATACTCGTTTTATTCTAATTAAATTTGAAAATCGTTCGAAACTAAAACTAAGTTTATCGTTTGATATGAGAAGACACAACTTTCTTTTTTCTGGAAGATCTAAGTCTTTTGGTACAAAGATATTTGGCCACGTATTTGAATCACGTATTAACCAAGATGGTCCGTTAAACCACATTCTTGAATGAATTAATTTCTTTGGGAAAAGTCCGCGTGAAATGATATCTGCCGGGTTTTCATCAGTAGGAACATGTTTCCAAATAAACGTATCAGTAAGTTTTTGAATGATTGTTACGCGATTCGCCACAAAAGGTTTAAGCAAATTGGGGCTGGTATTTAACCATCCAAGAACGATTGTCGAATCTGACCATAAATAAATATTATCGAATTTTAAGGGAATGGAATCTAGAATTTTAGAAACTAGTTGAGCCAATACTAGAGCAGCACAGAGCTCAAGACGAGGAATACTGATAGATTTTATTGGGGCAACCCTTGACTTGGCAGATAATAAATATGATTTCTATTCACCTTTTGCATTACTGGAAACAATATAAACGCATGCTCCGTAGCTGGTTTCTGAGGCATCCGCGAAACCATGCAAAAATGCTCGATTTCAGTTATCACAATTTCTAAGTTATTTAATACGACTAGTTCTGATGAAAATTCTTTCCACGCTCGAAAAATGGGTGGATGCAATGGTTGGTCCCAAGTGAGGTTCTCAGACCATAATCTTTGAAAAAGTACTTTCGCAATAATGATTGAGGGACTTAGCAAATCCAAAGGATCAAAGATAGTTGCGATTCGTGAAAGAATTGTTCGTTTTGTAATAATACTGGGAGAATGAAAATTACAAATTTTATACTTTAATATGTCGTGTTCACAATGCCATGATAGCCCTAAGATTTTAGATTCGGTTTCTTTGCTCATTGAAAAGTTTACTTCATTAGCCGTTGCTTCATTGTTTAAGCCCGAAATTACTGACTTGCCGTTAGATTTCCATTTACGAAGCTCGAATCCGCGTCTTAGTAAAATGGAAAATATATTTTCGCATACGTACTTTGCTTCTTCTTGAGTGTCAACGGAAGTTAATAAGTCATCAACGTACATGTCGTTTCTTATTATATTAGCTATCTTAGGGTAATCCTTTTCACATTCTAAAGCTATTTGATGTAAACATCGAATAGCCAAAAAGGAAGCGGCCGTTGTCCCGTATGTGACAGTATTTAGTTGAAACGTCCTTATAGATTCATTCGGACTATGACGCCATAAAATTTGTTGTAAACCACGTTGTTCGGGATTTAATAACACTTGTCTGTACATCATTTTGATGTCGCTAGATAGAACAATCGCTCGCGTACGAAAACGTAAAATAATCGATAGCAAATCATTCTGAATAGTAGGGCCAGTCATTTGCGAATCGTTTAAAGATACACCAGTACTAGTTGGCGAGGACGCATTAAAAACGACGCGCAATTTAGTAGTCGAACTCGATTCTTTTAAAACACCGTGGTGGGGCATATAATATTCAATTTGATTGCTACATATTTTCTTCACCTCAGTCTTATGACCCAAATTTTCGTATTCCTTTAAAAAACTAGAATATAAATCATTTAAAATTGGATTTAACAGAAGCTTTCGTTCTAACGATAAAAAACGTTTCATGGCTATTTCGCGTGAGTCACCTAATAATTCTGGGGATTTCTTTAGAGGTAACGTAACTACATACCTGCCATATTCAGATAATGCGATAGTATTATTAAAATGATCTTCACAAGCTTGTTCTTCTATTGACCAGGAATTATCAACGTCAATCTCCTCGATTTCCCAGAATTTTTTAAGCTGATTTTCTAAAGGGTTGTTTATGGAATGACTTAAGCTTAGGTTACATTGTGACCTTTCACGTGGAGTACTGATGATACCAGCAATAATCCAACCGAGTCTCGTATTTTGTAGTAAAGGTAAATTTTCCCCTAATTTTATTTGACCTACACAGAGAAGATTCCAAAATGCATCGACTCCTATTAGAAGATCTACGGTTTGGGGTTCAAAAAAATCTGGATCCGCCAATTCAATGTCAACAGGAATATTTATTTGTTCAATATCGATTTCGTATGCGGAATGTCTGACGTGATTCTGTCTAAGATGAAACAGGATAAATTAAAATTGTACCCAGTAATTGGCGATTCTACTTGAATATCGCATTTATATTTCGCATAAGTTAACGTATCACTAATTCCCGAGACAGCTAAATTAGTACTGATTTTCTCAAGATTTAATTTTCTAGAAAGTTCTGTAGTAATATAGCTAGATTGTGAGCCGCAGTCAAGTAAAGCTCTAATTGTCGACACTCGCGTGTTTTCCGATTTATTACGAACATGAACCTTAGCAGTCGATAAAATTGTGTTCTGATTTACGCTTAAAAGAGTATTTGACATATCAGATGGTTCGATTTGCACAATATCGTTACGACCCTCAGAACTTTGATATTCCTGATCCGTATTCCTTAACGCTTTATTTTCATGCAAAAGCGTATTGTGTTTATTTCCGCATGTTTTACACCCACTCCATGTACAATCTCGAGGAGCATGATTTCTTCGAAAGCAATTCAAACACAAATTCAATGATTTTACTTTAGCGATTCTATCTTTGACGCTTAACTTTAAGAAATCCGGACAATAAAATAAACTGTGTTCGCCCTTACAATTAAAACAAGTATATTTGAATTTGTGATGCACATTATCGTTTTTATTTCCTGTTTGAACCAAGAGACCCTTTGAACAGTAACTGTGTTTCGCGTTTTTTCGATTTACATTGAAATCTCGGTTTGAATCATGACGATCATATGATTTATGGCCTTTTGAATTATCAAAATTCATTTCTACCGTCTCTAATAAATTTGCACGAATTTTAAGAAAATCTTTGAAGTTTGTCAAGGTAACCGCACCTGCTTTTGTTAAAAATGATTTTTGCTTTTCCCATTCTTGAGTCGTAGCTTTGTCGAGTTTGCTTGCAATAATAAAGATAATCAAAGTATCCCACGAATCAGTGGGTTCGTTTAGTTGCTTAAGTAAAGCTAGATGTTTAAATAGATTTTCATATAAATTTCGAATTTTTCCTGCTGAAGGTATACTAATATTTTCCGTTTCAAAAATTGCCTTCAAGTGATTCTGCACCAAAAGAGGTTTATTATTAAATCGATCGCATAAAGTATCCCAAGCAATGGTATAGTTGCCAGCGGCAAATTCCAGAGATTGAATCACCTGCGATGCTGTGCCGACCAAAGAAGCCCGCAAATAATGGAACTTTTGTATGTTATTTATTTTCGAATTTGCATGAATTAAAGATTCGAAAGTATCTCTGAATTCCATCCAGAGACTGTAGCTACCGTCAAATTTGGGCAGCGCTATTTCCGGTAACTTTATGCCTTCCAGTGATGACGAGCACGCTCCAGAGGCATGGTTAGTAGAGACATTCGATGTCGCATCGTCGCTTTCAACGTTAAAATTCTCTAATTGGGTCTTTGAACGAGCTAAAATGCTATAAAATTTGTTTTCAAACTCTTCCCGTTCCGCGTAATATTCCTCTGGGTCGTCCGCCAGACACTCAATCTCATTTTGAATGAGATCGAAGTCGCATATAATTTTATCCGCGTTATTTATGCGCTGTTCCAATTGAACTACTTCTGCCCGTGTCTTTTTGTCGATTTCCAGGCCCTCAAACGATGAGACGAATTTCTCGAATTGCGTAAGCTTTGATTTTAAAGAGCCGCGCTTTTTTATCAGAACTTTAATAGCATCAGCTGAAGATGACTCTGATTCTTCTCTCGTGTTCGGCATAATGATTAACCTAGCTTAATGAATAGACAAATTAAACGAGCCTTGTCACGAGAAAATAAATACAAACTTGTCAAACCAAATTAAGTTAAACAAATCCTTATACTAATGAAATTAAAATTGTATGGATAATACCTAAGTCACCGTGTATCAAACATTACGGCTCGCGAAATCAAACCAATACTCAAACAAAATATAAAACCTACATAAAACGGGTTATAACGAATGCAAGGTTTACCTCACGCACGCTTCTTTCGCCGTATCCAAAATAGGGCCCAATCAACCAATCGTCTTCTCGCTTCGTCAATGAGACTATACTTGTTTCCAATTATCGCTTCTTACTCCAAAAAAATGAATCCGCCGAAGGACCAATGTTTCGTGTAGTGGATTGTAATGAGGCACTGTTGAAATATCTATTTGATTTAATATTATTAAACGTCGATAAAAAATTATAATGAATATTATGCTATTTCAATTTTCGAATTATGTCACTGTCACTTCTCGATGGGGTGGATACTGGTCCTAGCCACTTCGGTATTACAGGTAGCCCAAACAAGAGGAGTTAATGCACACAGTTTGCAGACGATACCATAATTCTTTGGCATCACAAGGATCACGAATATACAGATTGTAATTATTATTATTATTATTCTTTAAACGATTATCCTTATTCTTGAGAGTATGAACACACACCTCCAATAAGAATATGATCGTGAGCGTTAAGAAGTAAAATTTTTTTAAATATATCTGCAGCAATTTTCAGCGGTCACTCCAGCGATACATCTCAAGATTTTCTTTCGCCACACAAACAGATCTGTCGCCAGTGTGAAGATGCCCCAAAACATCACTCCATATTTAAGCCTGGAGTGAACCTCTTCACAGTGCACACAGAGCAACTTGTGAGCTCCAGCACTTCCGTAAGGTTCCTGAAGTATTGACGACAATTTTGTCTTAAGAGTCGAACAGTGAGTTCAAAACGTTGTCGATGTTAAGTCCCAGAAAGCATACACTAGAATACTCCCTTAGACTTTGACCAGCGATGTCAATTTCGAGTGGCATGTCGTTTTTGCTTTGGACCGGATGGAAACGTACAAAGTTCGTTTTCGAACTATTTAAATACAGGGAGTTGCTGCTAAACCAATTATGCAGTTCTAGGAGTACAATCATTCGAAATTCGGCCATTATTAATTTCGTCGTCACTACACCGAACTTTGTTTTATTAAGAACGATCGTAACAGGCATTGAACACCACACCAGAGAATATATTGCTCAAGAATTCATAAATTAGAACTCCGAAATTGGTGAAAACAAAATAGTCGGTATTTCATCCGCCAAAGCCTTAGCAATGGATAAAGCAAAAACGATAGTATTCGAACATTTTCCTTATAACTACTTTTTCCTATGTATCGCACACATTAAACCTATTTATTAGGGTTTAAATGAACTTTGGAAACATCTTGTAAATAAATCTTTAAGGAAATTATAGGTTCACATCGCAGATATAACTGAAATAAAAATTGAAAAATATGGAAAACAAAGACCAGGCTTTTTTCCCTATCATACAGCACTGCATGCTTTCCTTCTAGATATGAAAGTGCAAGCAATCCCGAAGAAAGGTAACGATTACAAATACCTACCGGTTAGTTGCCTGAGTTTCCATCACGTCCAAAGTCATGGCGAAACTTTAAACAAACAGCTCTTGAAATATCTCGAATCGGCGGCATCATAAGCGATCACCAGTATGGCTTCCGCAAGCACAGATCAACGGAAGATCTCCTGACTTACGTGACCTCTGTGGACCAAAGCCATACGGCGAATCTCGTGCAGTGGCTCTCGACATATACAAAACATTTGATAGGGTATGGCATGACTTATTGTTAAGCAGCATACGAACTACCACCAGTACTACTTCTATTGATTCCCAGGTTCTTACGGGATCGAAGCATCCGAGTTGGTATTGATGGGCATCTCTCGGAGGAATCTCAAATTAATGCCGGAGTGCCTCAAGGGTGTACATTATCTCTCCCCTGCTCTATATCAACGATCTCTTAGAGAGGACAAACAATTCTATTTATAGCTTTGCAGACGATAGCACCTTTATATACCCATTCATGTCGAAGACTCCAATGACCGCTGCTCGTTCCCAATTGCTGCCATCAATGAAGATATGAACGCCATCGTGGAATGGGATGAGGAAAATAATGTCCAATTTAACGCAGGAAAGACTCAAGCAGCTGTCTTCTCAAAAAAATCAAACATTGCAGGACCTGACTTATCAATGACAGGAGAAACACTGACTCTGGCCTCATCTATTAGCTTGCTGGGCATTAACGCAGAAAACAAGAAGTTTTGGCGTAATTGCGTCATCAAAATCGCCAAGGCAGTTGCACAAAAGCTTAGAGCACTCTATAGAGCAAAATAGTTGTATACACCTGAGCAGCTCGTCCTGCTCTATAATGCCCAGATAAGACCACCTCTGGAATACTTATCCCATGTGTGGAGCTTGGTGCCCAGACACTTGCTCAAGATCTTGGACTCCTTACAGAGGAGAACAGTCCGCCTTGTGGATGAGCCAGAGTTGACTAAACACCTTGAGAGCCTTCAACCTCGAAGAAAAGTAGCGGACCTGTCTCTTACTACTACGAAAGGTGTTCGAACGAGCTGGCACTTATGATTCCGCCCAGAGTTGTGCCAAACAGAAACACCCGAGACACGAGCTGCTCATCAACATACGATTCAGTTACAAACACCTAGGACGTCGCTGTTATAACTCCATTATCTGGAGGAATAGATTTCCGAGTAACATCTTTCCCGAAAACTATAACCTACAGTGCTTCACGTCCAACATCCACCATCTTCTCCTCACAGGCACCGCTCGTTGCGTGGTAAAGGATTTATACATTATATTACCTTAGAATTATATTGCACTGCATCGACAGTTTGATTTCGTCCAAACTAAACATCCGGTGTCCGGCTGGAGAAAACTTAAAATATTTTAGTACCAGCAGTAAAGGGGAAAACGGGTTTTGAAAGCGACAAATTAACCATGTCTATTGTATTTGTGGCAGTAAAGGAAATTGAGGAATGCCTAGTTGCAAATTGTGAGGGGTTACCAATAAAGTCAAATGTGGAAAAATAACTCATTACGGGTTTTGGACAAAGAAAAAATTACTTTTAAAATTGACACATCTCGTTGAAAATTTATTAAATACAAATTTTTTCGGTGCAGACTTTTCTAACAATCAATATATTGAAGCGATGATGTTTATATAAAGCAAAGAGAAAATTTCGTTGGAACTCTCAAATTACTTAGGGAAACACGAATTATGGGGTACGGAATTTGGTTGGAACATAGGTCGAGTTGCTGATCCAATTGCCTAGTGGATAGGAATTTGTTCGAAAACTCATTTAAAAATTGTACAATTTCTATTTCAGGCTACCAGTTCCGCAGCTACCGAAAGGACATTTAGTAGTTATGCCTTTTTATATAATAAGAAGAGAAACAAACTTAATACAGAAGAGCTGAAAAAAAACGAACAAGAAGTTACTAGCTTCATATATTAATTAATCAAACCAGAACCAACTGCTCTGCCAAAGCCGAATAATCCTCGCCATAGCTGAAAATATGTATCTTTAACATTGCATTATGAAGATGAAACATACTCTGTCAACAGTGCTATATCTTGTTGTGATGCTGAGACTTTTTCTGATGTAGATGTAGAAGAAGAAGATTAATTTGTTTTAACTGACTTTGACTTTGTTTGGTTCTATAATTCACTTCTATTAAGTATTTGAATGTGGCAAAATCAGTGTTACCGATTATTACCGTAAATTACCAAATATTCTTACCAAATTATAAATTAGCGGTTACTTGCCATCACTAGAAATATACAGGTCCTAGAGTGGAGAAAAAATTGTCTCATAAAGTATAAATATTTATCATATATTTAAAGTATATTTATAATATATTTTATATTGTAAAAAGTTATTTAAAACCCCCTATTGATTCGTCTTCTAAATGAGAAGAAGACAGACACGTACGTTTTAATCCGCTCTTTGTAAAAAACAAAGTACACGTCCAACTGACTGTCAAGCTTGATAAAAAACATTTCTTAAGAATACGGTGCGGACGAACAAGTCTAAGACTACAAGATTGGTTTTCGTAAAGCGGTCCCATTAATCACAAGTGAATCTCGGGACAGAAAACTTGTGCCCGTCTTATATAAAGCTTTCAATTTGGAAACTTATACCGCGACAAAACTAATTGAACTCCTTAAGGCAGCAGTTAAAACGGAAATATTTGGTTCATCAATTGGGATACTTCCTTATTGCTATCCGGAAAATTACGTTCGACGTTTCCACTATTTATTTATTACTTGATCTTTAATTTCGTTTTTGGTTTGGTTTGGCTTACTTTATTCAAGTATACCTTTTTCAGTTGCTGGCCATATGCTATTAGCAGTATATTGTGATTTCTATCTCGTCTGTATTTCTCTGTGTACTTAAAAGTAGCGAATATATTTTGATAATTCGTGCTTAAAACTTTCATACGCAATGCATTCAAATACTCCTGTTTAAATGAGTCTGCTTTCGACCATCTGCTTTTTAAAAATAAACCTAATTTGTCCGTTCATTTATACTAAAGCAATTTCTACATCGCAAGGATGTCTTGATTTTTAATTTGGCCCAGCCATCGGACCAAAATATCTCCCCTCTCTCTCTCTCTCTCTCTCTCTCTCTCTCTCTTTCTCTCTCTCTTTCTGACAAACTAGCTAAACACACTTTTCTCTCATACTAAAAGTTTCAAAAAAGGTTTCCTGCAAACTTCAACTTTTGAATTTCCAGGTAGAAGCAAGTGGTACTAAAATGTGAGCTGTCTCTTACTGAATTCTGCTGTTTCGTATGAGCCGCGTCTTCATCTGTTTATATCAATCAGTAATTAGATCAAAAAGCTTTGCTGTTTATTATATTTGGCAATGTTTAAATAGGTAACAGACTTCCAAGCAAAGTTGCACTTGGAGGATACCTGAAAGAAAAAAAAATAGCGTATCTACGTGCTACTTTTGGTGATTTATTTACAACGTTTGTTGTGAATAAAGCAAAACAGAATGATCATCTATTGCCAAACGATACAAAATGAGCCGTGTCATAGGCGTTCCATACATTTTTGTCCGCTTTTGTGGAATAAAATTTATTTGTCAGATATTACCTGCAGTCATAAACTAAGGCGTAAATATTTACGGCAGCCTGAGTATCTTAAAAGTGATACGAACTGTTTCTTAATACTTTCATTTACTATTCATATTTCATTTTTGTTGCGAAGCCTAAGCCAAAACGAGTCACGTATTTCAATTTAAGGATATTCCGAGTTGTGCCGTCTACAAGTTGGTGGCTCCTTAAATAAATAACCTCCCTTACCCTCCAATATTTGATCTAGGGCCTAATTTGCACTCTTCGACGGCAACTCTTTCTGTCATGCGCATCGGTAACTGCAAATTTTCTTCATTTCAATTTTTAATTTTATTTTATTCACTCTCAGTTTCTTCCAATCTAAAATAAAATAAGAAGACAAGAAACAGCGTAGCAATTTAATTAACCCAAACTAACAGAGACTAACCAAAATTATCCTTAAAACTAACAATTGGCTGAATTAAAGCTCCCGAAGCTTACCACAACTAACCAAAATTAATCTACTGTTTTAAAATGGCGGAACGAAATTTTGGTCTTCCATATGGAAAATTCCCGCGGAAAAAACTGAAATGCAGAGCTTTTGAAAGCTTGCAGAGAAAATCTATAAGCTTGGTTTTTGTATATGATTTCAGCTAAGCGAAACTTGAGGGCTGCAGCAAGACTAGGGACCTTTTTAATATTAATAACCTCAAAATGGCATGCGGAAATATTCTGCAGTTAAATGCAAAATCAGTGAAAGTGTAGTTAATCGGGATTGTTAGTGAAAATATACACAATCTGAGTTTATTGAAATCGATAATAAAATTATAATATATAAAAATAGACAGACGGAACACAATTGGTCGATAAAAATAAGTCAAAGTTATTAATATACAGGACTTTTCGAAGGAAAGGACTGTGGCAAATATTCCTGTATATTTTCGAAAATGGACAGACCCCTCGATTTTTAATATCTGTTGAACGCTTTTTACCATAAATAAATAATATTCTAGATCTATATGATGTTAAATAATTATTTGTTTATTTACATAGGGTACAAAAATAAGTATACTAAGCTACATCTAATGTTGGCTCCAACAAATGTTTGAAGTGATTACTAATTCCGATTTAAGAAAATAGCAAAAAGTTCAACTGCTAATGTCATTGTTAAGTACTGTCAAAGTTTGGAAAATTATAGTTTTCGCGATTAACGAAAATATTCTAGTTACTGAGAAGCAAAATATTGATTTCTTAATAATGAAGCAAAAAGTCAATAAGCGGTTTGCAGACTGCTAAACGAAAAGTATCTAGATACTCACATTATAAAATCACCCCTAAGCATAATCGTTAAAAAATATCGTGCATATAAAAAAATTGCCGAAAATTCATCGAATAACCCTTATTTCTGTAAAAAATAAGTCGAATATAGCGTTAGCGCTTTAGGAATATCCTTAAACGTCCCTAAATAATTTGACCAAAGGTGAACCCTTTTCAATACACAGATAAAAAAACATTATTCTTACAAAATTTGCAATGTACCAGGAACTCCTTGAGAATATCCAAATTTTATATCAAATGCAATATCTTTAGATAAGGCTACATTTTTATTAAATGGAGAAGTTAACAAGCAAAATTATCGTTGCTGATCCCAAACAAATTCTCATTGTATTATACAGAATATTATTCAGTATCGACAAAAGGTTAATGAATGGATAAGCATCAGTAATAGAAATTTAGTAAAAACTTAGGACTATATTTTCGACGGAAACCTAAATTCTAATACATATTTGGATTTTTATCTCTAGGATTAATTCTGGCTCTGGTAGTTAGCTTTCCAGATCAAATGATCCGGATATTCCATAGCACCAAATATGACTTCATTTCAACAAAATGGTACTCCTCATCATTTTGGAGGAAGAATACGTTAGAATCTGAATGAAGCGTTTCCGAGGAAGAGAATATGAATTGGTGATGCTGTGGAATGGCCACCTAGATCTCTTGATCTAAATACGTTGGACTATTGTGAGGATATCTAAAAGAATATGTGAATTAAATAACTCGGCCTCAACATATCGAAGATCTGAAAGAGCGTATAAGACCCGTTGACGGGAGTATATACTTCAACATTATCGAAAAGTTTTCAAATAATTGGAGTTGTAATTAAAAAAAAATAAACTGGCTGTATATCTTCTTTATGAGTTAGCCTGTACATTTTATTGAGATAAACCGCCTATTTAAAATATCACTTCATTAGACCTTATTCATTCAGTTTTGAGACACCCTATATATATGTCTATTTTGAGACACCCTATACACATATGAGAGATAAAAACAAGTCATAAATTGAAGTCGGGTTTTGCGAGGTTTTTTGGAGGATATCCGAAAACGTATCGTTCGAGAGCGGGGATTTATTTTGTGAATGGTTCTTATTTAATCGTGTGTTATAGATTAGTAAAATAAAATTTATAATATTGTATTAACATAATGTGTACAAGTATTTCTATATTCCCATGTATAATTCCTATTTGATGCCATAACATGTGTATATATTTTAATATTGTTATTAACATTATTTACATAAATATCCCTTCTATTCTAATGGATAACTCATATTTGATGGCATAACATGTGTACATAACATATTTAATGAAATCGTTTTATGCTGTGAATAACCCTGCTTAAAGTGAAAACAAAAATGTATTGTTTGCTGTCTTTTCGTGCTGGAGTTTTACTTTTAGTAGGACTGTGATTGCAAGTAAGAGCTTTTGTGAAATTACTAACATTTTCCTACCCTGACGGGTGAATATCCTAGTTATAAATGTAATGATCATTCTAGAGATATCGGCCCTAATTTCAACTTTAGCTGAGTAGCCTCTGTAACCAGGACCTCAGTATCCTCCACCGGCGTCTGGCTAACTAACAACAACCCCTTCAGTTTTAAATGTATTGTGTGGAACAATGAATTGTTGTACGGGAGACAGTAATTTAATTAATTATTATACTAATAATGATTATACAGCATAATTCGGTTTAGGAATTGAGATCGAGGAGTTTTCTCTGCCGTACTCTTTTCCCTCGTGAATTCCAGGCTGAGCCCGGAACGCTTTTCTTTAATAAATTAGGCGTATTAGGAATCTGTGGTTTAATTTATATGACGCCCCTTTTTCCTCAGGTTTGCCTAATTGTGTTTCGTTAAGGAGCATAATGAGTGAGTAAAGTTGTGCAAGATAAAATAATAACACAACGTAGGTATTGGTCCTCTTTTTAACCTATTTATTTTAAATCTATTTTGACGATAATTGGCAAGATAAAGACAAAGCACAACTTTACTTATCTGATATAACTATTTTGAACAGGCCCGGGACGTTATACTACAATATATTTATGATAAAAGTCTGCGGACCAAAAAATAGAAATAGACTAGTCTGAGTGCTTGTCGAAAATATACGCGGAAACGGAAATATTTGCAATATTCCATTTGGCGAAAATCTGGGCTCGGCCAAATAACTCGAAAACTATTTTAATTAGTTAATATTAATGTTAGAAATCTATAATTAATATATATTATAAGACTGCACTTTATTGGATATTATGAACAAAAAGTTGTACAAAACCCATTGAAACCCTGATGTCCCAATTTTAATTCACATGATAGTTCAGTATACTTAAAAACCGGATTTTCTGCATTAAAAAGTAAATAAATACGTATCTTACCAGTGTGCTTGATTCGAAGGTGGAAACATTTATACGAAATGGAATTAATATTACTAATAAATTGTTTATATTTAGCTGCAATTTTTACTAGACTG
Source organism: Pissodes strobi (assembly GCA_016904865.1). Lineage (NCBI taxonomy): Eukaryota > Metazoa > Arthropoda > Insecta > Coleoptera > Curculionidae > Pissodes > Pissodes strobi. The sequence continues at coordinate 101,462 of MU185855.1, read as the reverse complement.
TATTTTAAGAATTCTTTACGGGTTTAGTCGATCTTTTGCAGAATTTCATTGAAATTGTCGAGATTATAATGTAGGTATAAAAATTAAATCCCCGAATTTGTATTAAAATCCTTGTATATACTTGTAAGGGTGATTGCATATAATGTTACTTTCTTTCATCTAGAAACCAAATATTTGGGTCACATATTGACTTCTTTTTGATCTAAACTTAACAAAAGAATTAATAAATCTCATATAAAAGTTTAACTTTCAGTATCTTTCCTAAGAGTGAAATTATGCCACAAATTTAACTTGGGGTTCATTTAATAATGCATAAAATTTACTACAGGGAAGTTAGAGTCTATCATATTTCAGTCGCTTGAAAAACTCCAGTTTATTATAAACTAATTTACCTACTATGTGTCGTCCGAACCCGGGAAATTATTTTCTCTTCAAACGTCAGTAAATCCGTCATTACTCGACTGTGTAGGCGGCCGTGAAGTTTCGTTTTTCCTCCGCCGGAGCTTTACGTTTCACTTTTCCGCCGGCGTAGGTAAAAGTGTTGTCATAGCAATATAGATACAATACAAACAGACAACAAAATAAGCGTCAACAACTCAAGATTTATTAAACTACAATTTGTATTTATCACTCAATTTGTGACTGCTTTTCTAAAAATCACTAATTTAGGAACAAATTGGTTATTATTTAATCGAACTTACTCAATAACTGCTTATCAATGCGGAATTAAAACGCAACCGGAGACGCAATCTTAAAAAAATAATTATTGTTGACAGTGTCCACTGACAGCTTTATGTTAAATTACTACTATAGCAACAACGTGTGGCTATTCACCGACACCGGTCTAAGCCGCCTTGCGAACCCACTTATCTTTAATAATAATTAGATATTATTACTATCAAAAAGAGATGTTTTTGCATTAATTTGTCGTTATTTGAAGAAAAAACAGCATATTTTATTTGGAGGAAAAGTTACTTTTCATTGCTTGCTCTCTATTACAAGCCTTACTCCGTTCGGCTGTTAAACACGAGCGCGCCATGAAAAGTATCACTTTTCCTCCATATAAAATAATATACTATTTTCTTCAAACGTCAGTAAATCCGTCATTACTCGACTGTGTAGGCGGCCGTGAAGTTTCACTTTTCCGCCGGCGGAGGTAAAAGTGTTACTATAGCAACATAGATACGAACAAACAACAAAGCAAGCGTAAACAACTCAAGAATTATTAAACTAAAATTTGTATTTATCACTCAATTTGTGCGCTGCATTTCTAAAAATCACTAATTTAGGAAGAAATTGGTTATTATTTAATCGAACTTACTCAATAACTGCTTATCAATACGGAATTAAAACGCAATCGGAGACGCAATTTTAAAAAAATGATTATTGTTAACAGTGTCCACCGACAGCTTTATGTTACATTGCTATAGCAACGACCTGTGCCTATTCATTCGTATAGATCAGTGCTATTCACCGACACCGGTCTAAGCCGCCTTGCAAGCCAACTTACCTTTGATAATAATAATTATTATTACTATTAAAAAGAGATATTTTTGCATTAATTTGTCGACATTTGAAGAAAAAACAGCATATTTTATTTGGAGGAAAAGTTACTTTTCATAGCTTGCTCTCTATTACCTATTGTTAAACACGAGCGCGCCATGAAAAGTATCCCTCTTCCTCCATATAAAATAATATACTATTATTTTCAATTATACATTTTGAGAAACGCGCTTTTAGAGCATATGAAACAGAAATTGGTTTGCACTAATTATACTAAATGCTAACATATTAAATTGACTTCGTTTGCAGAACTTTATTCTAGTAAACTCTAGCTCGTAGAACATTAAAACTTTTCATACTCAAGCAGAATTAGGCTCCTAGGACACGTTTATTTAGAAGTGCATTCCTAAGCGACATGGATATAAGCTATACGGTGTGTGTAAACAGTCCTGGACCAGGTAATTATTTCCTAAACCTAAACAGGTAGAGAAAAAAGTTTATCATAAAATTTTTAGAGCTCTCAAAACTGTCCAGTCTGAAAATGAATTGAAGTATACAGGGTTCCTCAAAAAGTCCTAGGGGGTCAAACTGTTCTTTGATCTATGGAACACCCTGTATATTATTTCAGTTTATAATTGCTGTTGAAATTCTACACAAAGTTCATGTGTCATTTTCTATACCTAAATCCACCAGTTTAGAAAATATTGGCATTTTAAAACTAAATAAGGATTCAATTTTAATTTAAGAATTTTATTAAATAAATGCAAAATTTATTTAATTAAATGTTGAAAATGTCACCCTTGTACTGTCTGACAATGGGCTAAACGATAATAAAACTCATTTATTACATTTCGAAGCATTTGCCCTGTAACTAATCCAGCTTCTCAAGAATTCGCATGTCGCAAATCATCTAAATCTTCAGGTTTCGTGACGTAAACTATGTTTTTCATATGCCCCCAAAAGAAATAATCTAAGGGCGATAGATCTGGTGACCTCGCTGGCCATTCTACATCTCCCCTTCTGCCACTACATATTGTATAAAAAATTTCGTATAGGTAATCCAAAATGGGGCGGTGCTCCATGCTATTGAAACCAGGTGTTTTGGAAATTTGATCCGACAACATTTTCAATTGCAGGAACTATCTGATACTGTAGCATGTAAGTTTCAGCTATTAAATTACCCTCAATAAAAAACTGACCTACTAAAGAATTGCCTACAATGCCAGCTCACACATTTACTTTTTGCGGATGTTGTGTGTGAGATTAACACATCCAATTTGGATTTTTTGTCGCTCCAGAATTTACAGTTGTGGCGATTAAGTCTACCATTTAGCATAAAAGTAGCCTCGTCGGAAAAAACGACAAATTGGAAAAAGTTGATATTTTCTTCAAATTTTTATATTATTGTATCACGAAATTCATTTCTGCGATCGAAATCATCTTCTGATAATTCTTGAACTAATGTAATTTTATACAGATAAAATTTGTTATCTTTTAAAATATTTTTAACAGATTTAAAGCAAATATCTACCTCATATGCAGTTTTCCTTAGATAAATAGTTGGATTTATTATGAAATGTTCGGTCGTCCTGATCTGTTCCGGTCCTTGCAATTCCCTGTTTCTCTAAATCTTTGAACATTTCTAATTATGGTAGACTTAGATATTGGAGCTCAATTTGGGAAAGTTTCATGAAATAGTTGGCGAGTTTGCTCGTAAGTTCTTTCACGGTCTCCAAAACCCTTCATTATAAGGATTGTTATTCGTTCTGTTTCGGTAAGAGACATTTTGCATGACACTATCAAAATATTATACCAGTTCCAGTAATACTAAATTGAAATTGAATTTTTATTTGGTTTAAAAAGCCAATATTTACTAAACGAGTGGATTTTGGTATAGAGAATGATACATGAACTTTGTGTAGGAGGACAAGAGCAATCGTAAACTGAAATAATATACAGGGTGTTCCATAAGAAAAATAATACTCTGATACTTTTTGAGAAACCCTGTATACTTTAAGGTATTTATGTTTATCTTTATGTTTAGGAAATAACTGGCTAGTCCAGGACTTTTTTGCACATATTGTATAATCAATAAATATAAGTTATATAATCAACAAATATGACATGTGCGTTAATATAGCTCACATTTTCAAAACATTTAGCAGATTTAGTTTGGGTTAGTTTTTTTATATAAATATAATTTAAATCTGATTTGGTCAAATTTAGACATCCGACACGAGAAATTAGGGGAAAATCACTTTAGTTTTCTGGCAAACCTGAAAATGACAAGATAAATGAAACGTAGGTCCCTTATGAAATTTCAGGCACTTTAGCTTAATTATTCCATATCGAATTACAGAAAACCGCGAGGGAGAGATAAACGACAAGTATATTAAGTCCAACCTAAACAGGACAGATAGGAAGTTGTAATAAGATTTCTGCAGTAAGGTATTTTCTGTCTATAGAAGTTGTAAAAGTATCTTAAACCCTAAGTTTAGGATACTTTAGTTTGTCGGCTTGCACAAGTTTAAGATGCTTGTTTCGTTTTATTTCAGTCTAAAATGAGTGAAAACGTTCCATCAGGGAGGGGATGTGTCAAAACAAGAGTCCCAGAGAAAAAATAAAAAAAACTGGCGATTTTCGTAGAGGTGTAGATGTCCGTGGAAAAAATGGAGAGCCATACAAAACAGCGCGCTATTTTGCGCCTCGAAAAATGCATCGTATTAGGTTGTAGATTTTGTGGTTTAATTCCTCGCCATGGTCTTTTAGCATGAACACAAAATTTCGGATACCTATACCCTATGCCGTAATAAAACCTAGGTTAATATGCAAATTACAAGATGGTCGCAATACGTATGTATATCATTGAAATTACTTATATAGGATAAAAACAGCTGGAAATAGGACCCTTCAATAATATTCATGTGACATTTATGTAATAAGAGCAACTTATTTATTTTTTTTATTCTATATGCATACTTTACAAATGCGTAAGAATAAATTACAGAATTTAAAACATGCTTTTTGATAATAATACATTGCATTGCATAGCGTTTACTGTCAAAACAAAATTGACGTACAACAGGTTATTTTATAATTAAACATCAATTAAAAAGGGTGCAATGGCTAATGCATATTTAGTTATTATTAAGACTTTCATTCAATCATCAGAAAAAAGTCAATATCTAGGGAAATGTCACTTTCATCAAGATATATAATTAATGGCTCTATTGCCTGGTTAATGAATTGATCTAATTCCGATATTTTTTCTTCTTCTTTAGCTACGTTGTTTTGGAATTACGCCATTTTTTGCGTTTACTTACTTCAAGGCTTCGTGAAAATGCATTTGAACATCTTTCATTTTGTAAGAAGTATTCTTCTTTACATCATATCCTTCTACTTGAGCGCATGTTAACTATTTAGGGTCCAACTCGCAGTGGCACGGCGTTTTTGTAAAACGGTTTTCATGCAACAATTGCAAGTAACTCTTTTTAGCCTTATTCTGCTGGAACTTGATCTGTTTTTCTGAAATTCACTGCATAGTTTTCGATTTTTGCCACGCACAGTAGGAATTTTTTCACTTTTTCTGGGATGGTAACTAGCATTATCCAATACTATTACTGAGTAAGGTGGAATAAGATCCAACATTTGTTCAAAATGTTCTTCAAACACATCTGCGTTCATGTTTTCGTTGTAGTTTCCTGTATGTTTTAACTGGAATGTAGAATCCACCTTCTACAAAGTCATGAACACTACCAACATGTGTAATAATCAACCTTGATACTTTTCCTGTGGGGGCTTATATTGCAGTACTCAGACCTCCTAGAAATGCTTGATGAGAAGAACCACAGAAGACATTTTTATCCTGCCATATTTTTTCAACAGTTTATGCTTCATTCAACCACGTTTCGTCCAAGCAATAAATGTTCCATTTTTGATTGCGAATTTTCTTTATAGATCGCAAATAATTTCTCCTGCAACAAAAAATTTAATCTTTTCCAATCACTAGACATTTTCTCTTTTGCTTTCTCCATGTGTTCCAAGTCGTACGAAGAGCTTTCCATATCGAATCTCTTCCTATTTCTCGAATATTTTGATCTTTTTTCAGGGCCGACAGTATTTTATCCAAAGTAGAGATTTTTTTATTTAAATAAAATGAATGAACTTTTCTTCTTATGGTTTATTTCTCATGTCAGAAATGCACATCATACGTTTGGGTTCTTTGCCACACCACATTTGTCTTCACCTAAGAGCCTGTATATGGCTGATTTGCCAATTTCAGTCATTTTAGAACACACTTCCACTTCAATTTCGACACTACTTATATTTCTAATGTTTGATTACCTTGTATACGTTGAGTATGTATATCTTTTCATCGATGAATCAACCGGTTTTGGATGCTCTTTTAATTGGTGTGTAACCTGATAGGTTATCCATTTCTAGTATTGACGTCCTTAATGAAATAAGTTGGACGCGAGAAATTTGGCAATAATAATAGAAAAAAATATATAAAAAAAGTTAAATTAATTTAGAATAAAGATAAATCAATAAATCAAAACGATACAATTTTTGAGCCCAAATAATACAAATCAAATATACTTTCTACTTACTTCCCTTTTGAAACACTGATACTAAAAGCTAATTAAATGAAACAGGTAGATAGGTAAATAAAAGGTCGATTTATTAGCAAAAAAATAGGTTGTTAAGTCAATTGAAATAAATACAAAAGTTGTGGTACCTTCGGTACTCTAGGTGGAAAATGCTTGTAAAGAAAATAACGTAATAAATGGTATGAATATGTAATCAGCGCCACTTCCAAATAATTTCCTGTTGCAAGCAAAATTTCAATAACGCAAGTTGTAACGGCGCCCATTACTTACTTTTTGCGACCTCCTGTATTTCGGTTTTCTCGGGCGCCACCCCTTTGATATTTACAGCGACAAAGGGGATCGCTGTTCGCCTATCGGGTAGCCTTTAGACAGTGGAGAAACGGTTGTCCAAGGTTCGGTTTTTAAATAATCGGAATCGGTCCCTGGTAAATGAAACACCCCGTGTAAACAAAATAATGGTCGTGTTTATCCGACAGTAAGTATAAACCTAACTTTCTTATAGCTAAAAGTATCAGACAACTTATTCTAGGCGACCCAACCCGGTAATACGTAAGAAAACTCAAAACTCAAAACGGTAGTAAAAGAATCGAAATCTCTAATCGCGCGGTAGACTGTAGCGGTGCGGAAGCCCCACGGTAAGTATGTTAGCAATTACGTTAAACGGTAGCGGTACGGAAGCCCTACTGTAAATATGGCAGTAAATACGGTAAACTGTAGCGGTACGGAAGCCCTACGGTAAATACGGCAGTAAACACAGTAAACGGTAGCGGTACGGAAGCCCTACGGTAAATATGGCAGTAAATACGGTAAACGGTAGCGATACGGAAGCCCTACGGTAAGTGCGGTACTAGATACGGTGAACTGTAGCGGTCCGGAAGCCCTACGGTACGTGTGGCAGTAGATACGGTACGGAAGCCCTACGATAAATACGGTATACGGTTCTCAATAGCTCCAGCTCTATGACACGGTCGGTTCAGCAGAACGGTTCCCTAACTCGGACGTGAAGCCTGGATGGACTTAGTTTGGAAGGATCCTTAGCCGGGATTACTCCACTTGCCAAGCCAGGATGGCCGGGATTACTCCGCTTGCCAATAGGGGAGCCGGGATTACTACGAGAGGAAGGCCGGGATTACTCCGCTTGCCAACCGGGATTGCCAAGCAGGGATGGCCGGGATTACTCCACTTGCCAATAGGGATGGCCGGGATT
>MU185855.1:83613-94132 GCA_016904865.1 Pissodes strobi | reverse complement strand
TTACTCCACTTGCCAATAGGGATGGCCGGGATTACTCCACTTGCCAAGGCAGGATGGCCGGGATTACTCCGCTTACCAATAGGGGAGCCGGGAATACTACGGTAGGCCGGGATTACTCCGCTTGCCAAGGCAGGATGGCCGGGATTACTCCACTTGCCAATAGGGAAAGGATCATGGACCAGGAATACGGTACGACGGATATTTACCTGCTCGGTCGGTCGGTCCTTCCCGGTTTGTCTGGAGCTGGCTCGGTGCTAGACTGCCTCTCGACTGCCGACTGACTCGACTCGAGAACCCCGAGTGGGTACTGCCTGTTTAGCGCAATGCCGCCCGGTTTTGTTACCTCGACCCGTAGTGGGGATCGCCGCGATCGCGTCATCGGCCGGCCGATAGGTGGGGACCCCACGCGCAGCGTGATGCGACGAAGATCGCGACGCTCTACTGGTACTGCACGAGAACTACGGAAAAAGTGAAAACCGATTTCCCGGCTTTTCGCGACGGAATATTTTATAGAATTGAATTTAGCATATTTAAATTATATTTTATGAAAAAGAATGATGTTAATAGCACGTAAAATAAGAAAGTTAATCCGTAGTGCATCCTATTCCCCAAAAAATATAGTAACTTCGTTACAATGTAAATAATCACTTAAACAATGAGTTGCTAAAACTCAAATCATGATTTGTTAGCATAAGGGGCACACTGATAACAGTGATCACTATCTGATAGATATTAGTTAAAATACGTTGGTCACGACTGCGAAATAAAGATAGCTAGTATGACTAAGCGTTATTAAAGTAATCAATCAATTATAGAACTTTAATTTAAAGAAACGTAAATACTCCAAGTATAGGGTACCAATAGAGCAAAGCCAGTGATTTTTGAGGAACTCAAGAGATGGACGAGAAAACCCTCTGACAAAAGCAGTAGTAAAATTTTATTAAGAAGTCAGTTCCAGGCACTAATAGACAACTAACAAAAGATAAGGCAAAGGTGAGGCCTGAAACTCTAAAAATGAGTCGGTTGAAAACTCCTACAAAAGGCGAAATTTATTGAACTTCCATCTCACACCAACCGTTGTTGCTGCAAACGGCAGACCGACGTAGAGTGACGGTGGCGAAAAATCAAGAAACCAACGTAGAAGGTATAGAACCTTCCTCAAAATCCCCACTTCGAAAATTTCGATTGAGCTATCGAAATACGATTCGCATGTCACATGTCACATACACCAATTTTCTAACAGATTTTGAAAATATAAGCCCAAAATTTTAAGGTACTGCTCTTTCTAATTAATTACACGAAGTAGCCGAAAGGAAATACTTATTCGACCCGACATTTATTAGGAAAAACGTCCCAGAATCAATCTCAATTTCCACCCTGTCATGGAATGGCGACGCGTCGTTCCAAAATTAGTACGCTTTACTCTCAGGAAACAGCAATACGAACCAAACCGAAATCTAGCCATTATCGATCTTGATGGTCGATTTTAGACAGTATTCTCTCTACCGTGCCGGACAGGTCATCTCAAATAGACATAATTTCACTTGTATGGACATTAATGAGACTTTCGAACATTATGGCGAGCGCAAATTTAAATGAATTCTTGACATTTCGATGAATAAACAAAATCTGGATCGTTACAAAATTAAAAATAGAACAGTAAAAAAACAAATAAAATTTAAATGTTAGTTTTCTGCACCAAAAGACTTATTTTCCGTGTCCAAGAGGGTCTTTAAAAAAAATAATTGTAAATATACAAGATTTCATTAAAATAAAAATTTCCCTAAGGAGCTTCACTCCCAAATGGAAGATATTTCTAGTATATCCGCTTTATGTGCTAGTTTTGGTTGCTTTGGGTTAGTTCTTCAGTTTAGGCAGTTTGGTTTAACTGTGGTTAGTTTGGATTAGCTAAATTAAATCACGAAAAGCACATTTTAAATGAATAAATTGGCAAATAAAAATAAAATAAAAATAAAAATATTGACTGGCTGGAGCAAAAGACTTTTTCCATAATCAGGAAAATTTGTAGAAACAATAAGAAATAATTGAAAAATGTATAAGATTTCTGTTAAACGAAAACTCTAGCAATATTTTAAATATTACAGTATAAGATAAAGCAAGAATATTTTATGTCTCGACCCAAAGAGAATGCCGTACGTTTTATTACCCTGTGTCATATTGAACACTGTAAATTAGACAAAAAATATATTTCATGTGGAATTTTACGAGCTACGCACGTGGTACTTTTTATTTAATATCGGGCTAGTTTCAAAAGTGAGAAAAAAGAAGAATGAGGAGGTTTTATCATTCCAGATAACACGGGGACTATTTGAAAATGATTTAAATATGCTTTTTACTTACGCAATAAACTGAAACACTGTGATATATTACAATTGAAAATGACACAATTGATTTTAATAATAGAAATGTTTTAAAACTATCAACTAATCCAAGTTGTACACTGACATTACATGTGGCTGGGTACAAAGAACGAACGTGCATGAAATACGTGGTTAAAATTTTGCTTCATTTAGTTAAAAACTTCTACAAACAAAAAGTTCCAGCGCTTGTCGCTTCACGTTTGGCTGATTTTCAAACCTAATTAAATATATTTTAAACTTGGGAAGTAATTACAACAAATTTTAAACAAAATGGGATTATAGCGGTTTGCCGTAATAGATAATTCGAAATTTATTTCACATTGGCTTGGATCGCGTTATATATTAAATTATACAACAGCGACCAACTCACAAACTCACTTTCTAAAACTGTTTAGTGTTTTTAAATTCAGTTTGAAATGTAAAAAACCTGTAGTTGGCGCAAATCAAAGATATCTAGGACATAGGAAATACAAATTATAAGAAAAAATTATATTATGTTTCATAACATATACAGGACCTTAAAATTCGGAGACAACCTTAAAAAAATTATACCCGATTGTCCGAGAACGCCTTAACAGCTTTTCATCAAATTTGTACAAGATTCTACACCAGCGGTCCCGTACCTATCTATAAACTAAAATTTTGATGTGCATGTACAGGATGTTGCGTAAATTAATGGGAGGTTCATTCATACAATTTTTGGATTATAAACATTGAGAAATAATAGTATTTTTGCCACCATATACGAGGCGACAAAATTCAATGAATGTTAACCATCTAAAACCATAAACGTTAATGTTTATAAAATAGAGTTCAAAAATTCTATAACAATAATCTATTATTTTTAATGTATACAGACTAATATAGAGATTTATTTTGTGTGAGAATCGGTTCGTGTCGCGCAAGCGTACCAACTTTTATTTTAAAATATTAATGACCTTAAAATTATCACTTACGAATAAGCACTGGAAGTCGTAAAAAGTTTTGTGGAAAACCAAACGTAAGTTATTATGTAATCTATATTTCGCAATCGTCAGAACTAGAATCAGTGTTAAGATCGGGTTGAATAATAACTGAAGCTATACTCGGTTCCTATTCTAACAACATGAACTATACTATTTTCCATTCTATTGTCGGGTTCATTCACTACTTGCCGCATATATTCTAGAACAAACAAGTTCAACTGGATTAAAAATGCAATAATTGAGCGGCCACCGCAAACGCTAGGACCGCAAAGTTTGTCAACTATAATTCTTTTCTCAAATCGAAGGATATTTTGATATTTAAGAAATCTTTTTTCATTGTTTTTTTTTGGAAAAATCTATATTTTTTGTCTCATAAAACAAATTATAGGTATCCTTTTTGTGTGCTATTATTGGATATCTAGACTGATAACCATGAATGGTACGAGGCATTTCATAAAAATCACATAATGTGGAAGAATATTTGGCAGCAAGTGTGATGATCCAAGGTCCAACACCTGATTTATGTTAAGAAATGATTCAACAATTTGTTTAAAACAAAGATAAATACAAATTTAAATTTAATTTTAATCGTTCAAAAGTAATTATTAGAAAAGTCACTTTCCCTCGGACTATAATTCCAATAATCGGCAGGAAATTCACAGTTCACTAGACTCGGTTTTAAGCGCGGACTATTCCACCACTTAGTTAAGCATTCATGCAGATTCACCCCGAAAAACGTTGCTCTAAAAATAATCTCAATGGTCAGGGCGGTTCTAATTTCCCGTCTAGCGAATTAAAATGAAAGAAAGACGATATTACCTTGTAAGGAGAACATTTCTTCAACTTTGAACAAGCGTAAGCCAAAGCTAGGTATGGAAAAATATCAAAAACCGTGTCTGCGCCGAAATCAGGGCAAGTTGCGTGATATCACGCGTTTCTTAGGTGTACGGAGATTCTGGAATTTTTCTGGGGGACAAAACGCGTTAAAAATCTGGCTATAAAATCATGACAATATCGAAGAAAAAGCAGTCTTATTCCAATTAACAGTTGCAGTCTGTCCTTATGAACGAAAGCAAAATTTTATATCAGATGTAGCGGGTCGCTATGCCGAATTGTATTTAAAAAGTTAAATTAGTAATTTTGTAGTCGACAATATGGTCTTAGTTGTGACCAAACCGAAAGTAGTGCCTTTCAGTTCTAAGGCTCGTGGAAATAACTAAGTTAATAAGTAAATTCATGTCAACAGTTCGAAAAGTAAAGTAAAGTAATGTGGTGGATCTTCGTCATTCGTCGAGGGATAAGATGTTCAAACACGAGCAAGGGGAGCAACGGCGGCAAGTTCCGAGTTCACATTAAAGATAGATAGTAAGTTTAGTTTTAAGTCATAATCTGTAAAGTGCTTTTATATTTGAAAACATGTATAGTTGTCTGTTTGCAAGAAATCCATGAGTTTTTCAGTAAAACATTAAGTGCTCGAGTTAAACAGTAAATTTAGTCTTAAAGCATAAAGTGTAGATTGCTTGTATATTTAAAAACATTTATTGTTGTCTGTTTGCTAGAAAGTCATGAGCTTTTTAGTAAAACATATCAGTACTTGAGTCAGACAGTAAATTTATTCTTAAAGCATAAAGTGTAGATTGCTTTTATATTTGAAAACATTTATCGTTGTCTGTTTGCAATAAAGTCAGGAGTTTTTCAGTAAAACATTTCAGTGCACTAGTTAGACAGCAAATTCTAGATTTAAATCAACATGTGTAGATTGCTTGTATATTGGAAAATCTTTAGCGTTGCCGGTTGGCAAGAAGTTCGTGTTTCAGTAAAACAATTCAGTGCTAAATTTAGATAGTAAGTTTAAGTTAAATGATGAGGCGTAGAGTGCCTGTATATTGGGAAACGTTTATTTCTATAGTATTCGATAATTTATAGAGTATCCCATTAAATAATTAGTGTTATCATCCTTCGAATTTTATTTAACTAACTCACTGCGGACAAGAATATCGCTGATTTATTATTTTATGGTTCCATAATTGTTGACTGGCTAGTAAAATATAATATTCTAGGAAAAAAAATGCACAGTATCTAATTAATAATACCAGTGTCATTTTCTTTTAATGTGCCAGTTCTGATTGTCTGACGCTGTAGATACGATGTCATATTAAAAAAATAAGCGAATAAATTTAGCCATTATGAAAAAGCTCTCTTTAAAGTATTTTATTAAAACATCACTGATGTGGCTTATATTCATTTAATTATATTTAGTATACCTGAGAATAGAAAGGAAGTACCGGTAAGAGGCATAAAGTGGTTTGCAACTAGGTAGCGCAATATGGGTGATTGCCAAGTGTAAAGGAAATTATTTTGCGTCGAAATTAGGGTGTCAACACACTGGTACTGCGAACCCGGTTATAGCTAATGAACAAAGATTGACGAAAAGGTCGAAAAATACAGTAAGTAGATGGAATAGGGTAAATCGGCGTTCGTTACACAAGCAGCTGCTCGACAATACATTTCTCAAATAGTTGAGCAGTCATATCCTCATGATAATCTGCGCAGGATTGATTATTATTTTAAAACTATATAACAGAAAATCATCACGGTTCTTTCCAGGGGCGTTCAGCAAATTCAAACCTAGCGGTGTATCAAAACTCCCTGGTTGCCAGTCTGGAGATGGGAAAGCAAGGCGATGTTATATACACGGACAAATCTAAGGCCTTTGATAGTGTTTGCAATGAGCTACTTCTCATAAAGCTCTCAAAAATTAGAATTGGCTCTCATTACTTGAACTGGACTGGAAGCCACCTAGTGGATCGTCGGCAGCGTGTACTCATGGGAGGGGTTAGATCTAAAGAGATCGAGGTGTTGTAGGGTGTACCTCATGGGTCCCACATTGAGCCAGTTCTTTTTTCCCTATTTGTCAGCGGCATCTCTTTATGTTTCGAAGAATCGGACTTTCTTATGTACGCCGACGATCTAAAATTTTATAATATTGTGGAAACATTGTCCACTAGGGCGCCTGGTTCTATATGCAAGAAAAACTGCCTAAAACTAAATGTTAGGAAATGTAAAAAATGAGCTTTTATAAAGGCATTAATCAAATTAACAAAAATTACACCATCGATAGTGAGACTCGAATCGGTAACTTTCTTTAATGATCTAGGGGTGTTGTTTGACAAAGGTCTGTCATTCATTTTCCATGTAGATTAAATAGTTACGAGAGGCTTGCGGCTGCTTGGATATATAAAGAGGAACACTGCACTGAAGATGGATACCAAGGCAATTACGGCACTTTATAACTGCTAGTACGCAGTATACTTGAATACTGCAGTACCCTCTGGTCTCCCCAGTATAAGTGTCACATATCCAGAATCGAAAAGGTGCAGAACAAAGTTGTTTTATATTTTTTGTTTACACATCGTTTCCCCTCCCGCGATTTGTCCTATGACACTAGACTCCTGCTATGCTAGACGATAGGACCAGCTCCTATTTTTTCTTCATAAACTGATTAACGGGAAGATTGATTGTGCCAATTTACTGAGACTTCTATACCTCAAGATACCAGTTAGAACTTTAAGGTACCATCAACTGTTCCATCAACATTATCACCAAACCAACTGCGGGCAAAGAACATTTGTGGATCGAATGGTTACAATGTACAACGGCATATTTAACCACCTAGACATTTTAAAGCTAGGTCTCAACTCATTGAATCACATTGTGTCTTGTCCTTTTCTTTTCTTCGTACGCCTTGTATTATCGGAGATGTATTGAATGTTAAGTGTTGCAAATGTTTTATTTAATGTCCTACGATTAATCGCTTTTAACTCTTTTCGGACCATTTGGAGCTTTGCTCTGTGGTGTACATGTAAGTACTAAATACATTTTTGGCTGATAATAACAACGTATTGAGCACAAATCCATTTTCGTTGCCAGCATGAAGTATGATAATGTATTTGCCTCTTGAACATGAGGTGCTTAGACTGCAATTTTTCGAATTATCTTCCCAAGTATATTTGATTACCTCGTGACTGTCGAACCAGGTTTCACCTAAATATAATGTGGATCTGCCGAGCTGTCGATACGTTATCATTTTTTGCATTTAAAGACACAGTCTAATAAAACATACCGCAGTGTTGATAAACATGTGTACTTATAAGCAGGAGAGTCTTTAATATTTCTTGTATTATTTGTGGTGTAGGTACTTTATTTTCATTGTACAAATTATAAACAATCATACGAATAACGTCCCTGTCTCCATGGTCAATTTGTTTAATTTTTTGACAAGTTCGTTTTCTTTCTGCGCTATGATCTATAACAGTTCCTTGCTTAATAACATGATACATTGTTGACACTCATAATTTGGTAAGATCATTATTATTTATAATAATAATATGTTGGTCCAAACTTTGTTAATTTTTTTTTGAGGCGCTGATATATATTTAGAATTGGAGGTTGGCACTGCATATGTAACTATTTGCTTTTAAATGCTTGAGAACACTCCACAGAACTAAATACAGGATTAATAATCCTTTTATCTTTGGTGAGTTCTTTAAATGGTCTCCAAAAAGCCATACCACTCTAAAGATTATTATTGCAATAATAATATTGTTACGATTTTACTGTTATGTACTATTACTCTTCTAATCTCTTAATTTTTATTTCTTAAAAATGTCAAATTATATACTATACTAAACTCGCGTGGTTTTTGCTTATATATTAAAATATCCGTAGTCTAGAATTTTCTACAACAATTCAGAATATTTCTCGAATGTCTAGAATCAAATACGATGCAATTTACAGCCAGACGGAATTCTAGAAACGAAACCAGGTAAAGGAAAGACGAGCATTCCAGTCGCATTGTTAAAGCCATTCAGTATTTCCTTAGATAATATAGTTTTTCCACCTCGGTCGCATCACCTAATCCACACACTGGTCGATTCGCTATGCCGTAATAATTGAATTATTCGGATGCAGGTGGTTGAGAAATACGGCAAAACTGCCATCGAGTCGAAAGCGATAAGTTTGGTGCTTATGTAACCGAATGGCTACGTTTCGATTCCTGGCGGCAACACACTTTCTATTTTTTAAGGTTATGTTATTTTTCTTCTTAAATTTAGTTCTAAACAACCCTCAAGACGAAGGAGTTGGCGTTTGGTTTTGCATATTGTTGGGTTTGAGTTCTTTAGTACGCCGGAGGCGTCCGTCTCATTTCAATAACGCGCGCGTTTAACCATGGGAGGGCGGCCCTTAGAATCTTGTGATTTGTGATATTTTTTAGTGTTGTTATGGCAGTGCAGTGAGAGGTCGTACGTCAGCGGCAGTTCATTTTCTTTTTGCCTTATGGTCTATAACAGTTCCTTGCTTCATAACATGATAAATTGTTGACACTCATAATTTGGTAAGTTCATTAATTCTTATAATAATATGTTTGGCCAAACTTTGTTTATTTTCTTTTTGGAGGCGTTCATATATATTTAGAATTAGACGTTGAACCTGCATATGCAACTATTTGTTAACATTCCCTGTATCTTTTGTGAGATCTTTAAATGGTCTTCAAAAAGTCATACTGCTATAAAGATTATTATTACATTATTAATTAATAAATCACTTTGATTTAACTGTTATTTACTATTACTCTTCTAGTCTCTTAATTAATACTTCTTAACAATGTCAAATTATGTAGGTACTATACTAAACTCACGTGGTCCTCCCATATATATTAAAATATCCATAGCCTAGAATTTTTTACAATAATTCAGAATATTTCTCGAATGTCTAGAATTAAATAAGACGCAATTTACAGCCAAACAGAATTCTAGAAACGAAACAAGGTCAAGGAGAGACGATCATTCCATCTACGCATTTCGTGACAGTGATATTATTATTGTTAAAGCCATCCAGTATTTCCTTAAATAATATAGTCCTTCCACCTCGGTCGCATTGCCTAATCCACACATTCTCAACAAAGCGGCAGCCTGGCAAGCATGCCGTTTTGCTATCTTCTTCTTTCTAAAAATAAAACAAGTGCCAATAGCGCTTAGAGAAAATCGATATTTGCATAAATTCTAGACCGGATAATTCAATAATAATTTTTCTACTACTTCTGATAAGAACATATTTTCGCAGCTTCTATGGCAAAGTGGTGGGAGACACATCATTTCTTCTCGCACACGAATCGCTGTAAATTTGGGGTGGTTTTACCGATATTTAGAAACTAAGTCTCGTTATATAATTGAAAGAGCAACCGAATAGCAAAAAGTTATGAAACAACAAAATTGGCCAATATTAATGTAGCGAAATTTTATGCTGGGAAGTGTATTTTTCCTTGTTTTCCGAATACTCTGTACATTCGATAGGCTTCCTTATTTTTCCTAAATATCTTCAAAATATCTGGGTGTAGTTCCCCTATTTATATAGAGGAAAGTTTTCATAAATATCTGCCCAAAAGTGCTACATTTTTTATATTCAGGATGCTAAATTAGCGTTAAATTAAGGCTATGAAAATAATTTAAAACATTAATAGTTACTCCGTTCTCTAAATTGTACCTACACTTTGATTTAATAAACAGCTACACTCTGCCATGAGTGAGTTTGTTAGAGATATACCATTCCATAAAAGTCCTGAAAGCTCCTTTTCTTTATTTTTTATTAGTCTCAATTATTAACCAGTTGTTTCTCTACAAATCGAAAAGTTTTAGGTGAGTGTGAAAATTTGCTGAACAAAAAAATAAACATTCGCTTGTTACATTTTGCAGGAAATACTTCTAACTACGAAACTTATGCCAGCAGTTCATTAAACCTGATAACTATATAAATTTAGAGACATGTAAATGCCTATAATAAAATAAATATTAAAAGTAATAAATTATTTATCATCCAGTATCGTGTAAAGCGAGCCTTTCTGGATAAATAGTTATAGGGTTTTTTTCTTTAAATGTCACAAAGAGATGCGCTTGGAAAATTCGTAGTATTTATGGAAAACCTAAAATAGCAACTTACGTCAGAAATATAACTTTCTATTGGAAATTAGAGGCTTCTCCAAATAAGACAATGGAATTCTTTAATTAAATACTTGTAATTAAATACTTGTAAAAAGGCATTAATTAAAATCTGAAGAAGTGACAAGACCAATTCTTTAATTTGCAATATATTTTTTAAATATTTAAAAATGATTTT
>MU185855.1:44792-83603 GCA_016904865.1 Pissodes strobi | reverse complement strand
TTATATTCGATGTTAAAAGCCCATTGGTCCTTAAAAAGAATAATTATTGATGTACACAAATTTACTGGAATTTTTAAAGCGCCATTCTGAAGGTTGCCAGCCTAAAAACAGCAAGGTTTAAGTAAAGAAAACATTGCCAATTTTCTTGGAGAAGCTTCGCAAAATTTAATGAGCAAGGTGAGTTAAGTGGGTTATTGTTAAGGTGGGTTATTGTTTTGCTGTCATCGCTACAACATAGCAGTAAGTGCAACCACTTGTGTAATAATTTATAAAGCAGCGATCGTAAGCCCCTACATCGCACTTTTGGTATCTAGTGGTTTTTTCCATGACAAATGCGACATTTTATTTGTTGGTTATGATCAATCATATAATGATGTAATGCTAAAATTGATATAGGAATACGTCTTCAAAAAGCCAATTGTCTAAAGTACATTTAATTTTTCGAAATACTTTACCAAGAATTATGTATGGCCATGTCAATACCGTGTGTAAATTGGTAAAGGTATCATTTGTTACTCGCTCTATATTAGCGTCTGTTTTGATCACAACGGTGCACACCTCCCATAATTTAGTTATTTTACCATAAGGAGCTGCAGAGCTGATATGGATTTTGTGTTGGTTGGCGAGATTATCTTTTTATTGGGCGAATAGCATTTATGTATATATAAAAGTCCCTTTTACATATCAACCTTCCGAGTTGTAAGAGCATCTATACTGTTTTTGCAATTCTTTGATAGATAGTGATTTTTTGTTATTCTCTGTGGCTTATTATTCCCATCCCTTTCATACCTGTTTATGAAAGCAATTCGAAAAGAGCCATACTGCTACAAAATGTGTATGAAATTTATTCTATGTCCTACTTAGATTATGTACATTTATTATTACTACTCCTGGGCCAACACCAAATTCTTTATATTGGTGTGAAATATGGGTAGATGTTCCGTGGTAATCATTTGATATATCTGCTTGCAGAACAACCCACCTACAGTTTGTATCTCACCTTATCGATTTACATTTTATGAGTTGCTTACAGCCATGGCTTCCGAAAGAGAGCACCATGGCTTCGCATATGGCAACATTTGATTTAATCTTACTTTTCCGACTCTGTCAAAAGATCCAATTTATTATTACTCGCAGTATGAAAAACACTCATTATAAAGTTAAAACAATGCCTAGATAGCGTTTGAGAATACAAAGAACTGTGAACATCTCTATTGCTTTCCCAATGCATTTCTCTTCTTGGATAAGGCATGTATTCACCAAAAATGGTAATTTTTGGAAGGGCTTTCATTAATGGAACAGTTATAGTTTAATTATTTTTGTTTTTCATAGTAACATATTTGTTAGATTTCATTAATAGCAAGACAAGTATCTTTTGAATCTTCATTCTCAGTTGACCACTGATCAGATATTTCTACTTTCTCAGAAATTTGTCTTTAGAACAAGGAAGATGAATTTCAGCTTATGCTCTTAATTTACTTGGAGGCGAATTATCGGACGACATGTTCTCCCTTTTGTCGGAATCATTATTGGTTTGGTCAACGTTATCTGGTGGCAGTAAAACAATATCTCCTGGACGATAAGGAATATACTCTTCTTATAACATAGCCAAAACTTCGTCTATCGAAAATTCGGTGAAAATAACGATACATTATAGATGAAAAATATTCATCATATCATTTTTATGGTATAAAACTAGATGATAAAAAAATTAAAATAATTATTATTTCTTGATGGTGACAATAACAATATCATTACATATGTTCCTGACATCCTACATGTAACACCACCAACTTTGTCTCTACTCAGTAGCTTTACTGTAAGCATTTATGACTTTATAGATTCATAACCGTCATAAACAAACATTACTTTATACATAGATATAAAATAGCCGATATTCTTCACTGCATTTAAAGAAACTTACCTAGAAAATCTAATCCCACCAATCATCCACCTTTCACGTTTTTCACAGAGACAAAACAACAAAACAACTCATTTTTTCGCAATATATTTCTCGGGAATCTTTGCTGAAGCTTTCGGCAGATGGCCAGGTCGGGGTGCCAACACACTAAAAGAAGTGTATTTATAAAAGTTGAAAATTTTACGGAATTTTCGAAAAAATTAAGTCTAAATGTGTATTTGACACAAATTTTGGAATAAATGTACATACGATTGTGAACAAATAATTCTTTTAAATTTCTAATCGTGTAACATTAATATTGCATATTTTTTAGAAATATTTTATTCTATAATGCATCGCATTCTGCATCTTTTTAAAAAATTTTGCATAATTAATAAGCAGAATTATTTTAAAAATATGCACAAGAGCATATAATAATTTTGCGCAATTGTTAAGATATTAAACAATTATTTATGCGCATTTATTTTAGAATTTGTCAAATACACGTTCAGACCCAATTTTTGCGAACATTTTGTGCAACTGTGCAATTATTTTTTAGCTTTTTATGCATACTTGAAAGGCGTTGAACATGTTTCAAACTGACATGGGAAAGGAATTCTTCAATAAAGATTTTCAAAAGTTAATTACCCCTTCTAACATAAATCATTATAACACTAATTCTAATTTAAAACCAAATATGGCTTGAGCGCTATAAAAAATTTAAGTGAAAAAATTCAGCTTACATGGAAATTACAAATGGATAAACCGTTCAGATGAAATAGCTCAAAATATAGTAACACAAAAAAGTATACAACCGGCAAAAATCCAAATGAAGATAACAAAAATAATGAAAATAATATTTTAAGATTATCTTTTCCTCACCTAAAACAATAGATCCAAAGGTACCAAAGTAGAGTGTGGGTGATTTTGTGCGGATAAAGCAAACAGCTTGAAGCATTTCCAACGGTTATACATCGAATGAGTCAAATGAAATACTTCGCATAAAAAAGTTACAAATACTACAACATATTTGCTTCGAAATGAAAAAACATAGAAATTGAAAGAGGGTTCTACGGAGATAAGTTGAAGAAAGTTAATTATTCAGATGTTTATTTAGAAGGGAAATATTAAGAAAAAGAGGATAAAAAGTATATGTTAAATGGCTTGGATTGGATAAATCACACAATTCATGGATATATACATCAATTGTTTACTTATTGCAATAATAAACAATCTACATAGCCAAATAAGCAGATATACAAACTTCTTATTGAGTAAATTTGGTATAGGCAAGAAAAAAAACAAGAAATAACGTAGCCAATCTATTCGCAATTTGCTACATAAGTAACTATTTACTAACACGGTTTAAATGTTGCGATGCACTTATTTTTAATTTGTAATCAAGTATATTTATATGGAATGTTTATATGTGGACGTCCAGAAACAAAATATAATAGAAGCAAGAATGCTACAGCCGACATTGTGTAGGTTGCAGTTGATTTAGAGTCGTGGAAATATGTGAAGCATTTTATAAAACACAAAGTAGTTTTACTGGGTCATCACTGCTCGTGTTTTGTAAAACGTGCGGTGTCATGGCTTCATTTTAAACTTATGGTTCCTGTACATTTATTTTAATTCTTAAAAAATATGCTTTGACGTTTTAAGCATAGATCTTCATTAATCAGAAGAATTGGAGAAGTCTCTTGCAATAACTTTCCACAATTTTATTGTTTTGACATGATGTTAGCGAAATGTAGATACGTCAGATGTAACTATATCTATAACTGCTATGCTGAAAAAACGGATATATCGAGATCCGATTTGCGCGGGGTAGTTTGAAGTTTACTTAAGTCTTTTTAAAACTTTTATCACCGGGAAATATGTCGAGAATGATAAAAAACGTCAATTTTCAAGCATAGGGCAGGCAACTTATTTTAACATTAAATTTTAGAATATTAAAACACGCTGTAAATATGTATCAAAAAAGTATGATTCGTTGTTACGCTTTTTTCTAGTATTAGAGGAAAGAGTTAAGTTAAAATCGGAAATTATCATGAAATTATGAAAATTTACTATTAACGAATGCGTAGGCCATAAGTCTTCTAGGAAGCGAACCTACAATATCTATAAACTAATAACTTCAAGGCCATTTACAAATATGGAAATATGTTTATTGCTGCATTGGAAGCTAAGTCAAATGGGATAGCAACAGAAAGTTAATAATTTATGTCTTCTGGATGCTCTACAAATATAGTTATTAAATTTAGTAAATGCAAAATCACCCTTTACAGGTTATGTCATCCATTCAACTTGCTCGGAAATAATAGAGCAAGTTCGCGAATGAAGGGAAATTGAAATAATTTTTAGATTAAGCATATAAGTGTTTTGCTTTTACAATGGTTGAAGTAAAATTAAAAATATCATTTGTAGGTTATACTCCTTCTCTGGCCTTTATCCTTCGTAAGGATGTGGTGGCGTTATGTAATTCGATTTATTGTTGTTGTCCATTCTTCCCTTTCTTGAGCGTGTTGTGCTGCTTCGGATAGAGAGTAACCTGTAATGTTCTTTATTTGATCTGACCATCGCAATGGCGATCTTTCTCGAGTTCTTTTACCCTCTACTTTGCTCTCAACTACTAGTCTCTCCATACCTTCTCTCCGTCTCGTTATATGTCCACAATATCGCAGTATGTTTTGGTTAATAATTGTGATGAGCCTAGTGGTGATGTTGAGTTCTATTAATATTGCGTTATTTGTGCGGTGTGCTGTCCAGGGTATGCGCAGCATTCTGCGATAGACCCACATTTCAAAGACCAATACACGTTGGGAGTCTGACTTTTTGATGGTCCAAGTTTCTGTAGCGTAAGTGGCGATGGGAAAGACAAGCGCCCGTATCAGACGTAATTTGGTGTTCTTACTTATGTCAGTATCTTTCCACATTTTAGTAAGCTTGGCCGTTGCTGATCTGGCCATTGTAAGGCGTCGACGTATTTGTTCTTCGCACCCTCCACTGTTCGTGACTACAGAGCCTAAATAGTTGAAACGAGTCACCACTTCATATCCTGCGACATTTCGTATCTTTGGTTGGTTATTTCTGGATCTGTCGATGATCATCACTTTGGTTTTCTGTGCGTTAATTTTGAGCCCATACTCTCTGCTAACAGTGTCTAATCTATTCATAATCTGTTCAAGTTCTTCTGTTGAGAAAGCTAGAATCAGGGTATCGTCAGCATAGCGAAGATTGCTGATTTTTCGGCCTCCGACTGGTATTCCTCCTTTCCATTCATAATGTGTTCGCTATATATATTGAACAGTATGGGGGAGGTAATGCATCCTTGATGAACACCGGCCTTAAGTTTGAAGTTATCGGAGTGTGTGTTGTTGACTCTTACGTTTGCTGTGCTGTTGTCATATAGTTGATTTAGTATGTGTATTAGATGATCTGGAGTACCCATTTCTTGCAGTTTGCGCCACATTTTATGTCACTTCACATTGTCGAAAGCCTTGGAGTAGTCCACATGTTTCTATATTAAATTCTCTAGATTTCTCAATTATCTGTAATGTTAAGAATATGTTCTCGTGTGCCCCTTTCCGGGACAAATCCGCACTGTTCTTGAGGGATCTGTGGTAAGAGAATTGATTTTAGTCTTTCATTGATGATGGTGAGGAAAACTTTGCTTGCGTGGGAAATTAGAGTTATCGTACGGTAGTTGTTACAGTCAGTTAGTGATCCTTTTTTTGTAAATAGGGATAAAAGTGAGCTTGCACCAGTCATCTGGCCATTTTCCTGTGTTCCAAATTTCATTACATATTCTGGACATTATTTCGATCCCTATTTCTCCCATTTCTTTTAGTGCTTCTGCCGTTATTCCGTTATCCCCTTGAGATTTTCTAGTTTTTAGTCTTTTTATTACAGTTTCTATTTCTGATTTCAGGATATGTGGTTCTTTTTCCTCACTCATTCTTTCTGCATCCACTTCTTCATCATCACCATAGAACAACATTTCACAATATTGTTTCCATGTCGCCGCTATGCCCTCAGGGTTGGTGATAGTTTTCCCTAGGTTATCCTTAATAATCTGCGAGTGTAGTTTGAATTCCTTGGTTAAGTACGTCACCTTGTCGAAAAATTCTCTAGATTCTTGACGGTCAGCGTGATCTTCCAGATTTCATTAATGTGATTATTTTTGTCTCTTCTGCTCAGGGATTTTATTCGTCTGTTTACGTTAGCTATCTGTTCTTCATTCTCTGTTGGATTTGATGCGTTGGTTCTAAGGTTTCTCCATTCTTCTACCAAGTTCAGTGTCTCGTCAGTCATCCAATGTTTTTGTTTATCTGTTTTTTCTTTTGGGTTTGTAGTGTTTATTGCGTCTATAATCCATTTCTTAGTGTTTTCCCATGTTTTATTAGGATTTCCAGTAGTTTGTGGTGTATTGGTTTGTGACAATGCTTCTCTGAAGTTCTCAGGCTCTTTAGGAATAAATTTTGATCTTCTATCTGTATTTACTTTGTTATGTAATTTAATGCGAAATATCGGCTTGTAACAATTTATGGTCAGACCCGCAATCGGCCCCTGGTTTCGTCTTTGTGTTCATGACTGAACTCTTCCGTCGTCTGCTGACAAGGATGTAATCTATTTGATTTTTATATCGTCCTTCCGGTGAAGTCCAAGTTGTTAATCTTCGAGGGTGATGTTTGAACATCGTGTTCATGATGCTAAGTTCATTTCAATTACAAACTGAAGTAACCTTTCACCTCTCTCGTTTCGTTCGCCTATTCCATACTTGCCCACTGTTCCTTTCAGATACTTTTGTGATTTTGTGTTAAGTGTAGGTTATATCACTTGCTCTAACCCAAACTACGTTTTAGTTTTAATCATCTCCTCATGGTTAGCGAAACGCGCGTCGAGTGCAAAAATTCTGTTTCGATATTGTGGATAAAACCCTGTTTTTTTTAATCTTTTACTTGAATAAAATATATACTGAGAGTCTAAAAACAGATCTTTCAAGATCAAAATGTGTGGTGGAAATCTGTTTTTCCTGCCAAATCTTTACTATTTTATACCTCTAAGCTTACAAATTTGGAACAATACAGGTAAGTTCACATTGTACCAACGCCCTTCCACTTCGTTGTAAACAGAACTGCACAATAATTATTTTTATAAAATTCCTGTAGTAGTGGCCCTACAGCAAGTTTATAATTTCGATTCAAACGGCGATAAACTGCTTTTTCTTAGTCATTTTGCCTTTAAAAATCCGTTAAACAAATTCGAGTTTATAGGGCTTTAAAACTAAAAAAATTTTGCTGGCATCGTTTCACGTGGCGCTTTATTTAGTTCCACGAAGACTTCCTATAGTTTAGAGTAAAAATATGTTGCTCAATTCTAAAAAGAACCATTCTTATGAACTTCTAGGTAAGGTTTTATATGCCAACTAGTTTAAGATATAATGCGATATCGTTTGAAAACCGTTATGAACGTTTCAATGCTTAATGTGCTCAAAATAAATGTGTGCCAGTAGAGATCTACACTGACATCTTTATAATAAAGGAAACGATATTTTTCGTCATATTCCGAGGATATATTGCTAGCGAACATTTAATTTTCTCACATTTTTTGGTTAGTTGCAGCTTTCCATTAAACCTTTGATATTTTCTCTGGCGATATTTTATGCTGCTATACATTTTATCTAGTTTGAAGTAAATATAGATTTTCATTCCTCTTTACTTAATCCCACATTGAAATATTTCGTATTTCCATAGTATATCGGACAAAATATGATATAACTAGAAAAGTAGATAAGAAATGAGGTTTTAAGGCCTCAGCGAAACCGCAGAATAATTTTTATTCAAGAGAGATTAAAACCTATATTTAATTACTGAAATAGATTTAAAAGAAATTGCAAACCATTTTGAAATGAAGTTTAGAGCAGGTTGACCAATACACTTTTCAAATATAGATATATAGAAGCTTCTTTAAATCCGGCAAATTTGGCGGTCTTTGCTTTGCTTTTAATTCCAAATTATATTAGTGTTTTTATTAGCATATTAAAATTAAAATATTTCACAATTTTTTTTTTGTTTAGCTTGGGATCTTAAATCATACTTTTATTGCATTATTAATATCTGCAGTTAGTTTATGCATTTTAGTACCTACTTTACATCATGTTGAAAAGGCTAAAATAATTGCTAACCTAGAAGATGGTGTGCCGGTGAGAGAAGTTCCCTGTATAATGAAAGGGTATAAAAACACCGTTCAACGAATAAAAAATAGAACGAATTTTTGGAATTCTCGAAAAGAAAGTCACTCGAAAGACTTAGAACTACAGCACAAGAGGATGACAATGCCTTGATAGAATATTTGTGAGATCACCCCTTTGAGGTAGTTCAAAATGCCATAGAACGACCACATTTTCCGAGTTCGAAAGCAACTGCATGTTGCAGAATAAAAATTATGTCGCTGCTTAAAAAATGCTTTTAAAATACGTAGGAAAGAGTTATGATCTCCTAAAATAATATATTGCTAGAAAATTGGAAAAGAGGGTTTTTAGAGATGAAAAGGTTTCTCAGTCGACATTTAACAGCCACGTAAGAGTCTACAGATCTCGTAGAACTAGATTCGAAAAGTAGCAATAGCAATCGGTCAAGACGATTTTCATAGAATATATTGGCATGGATCAGCTATCAAGGACTTGGAATATGTTTGAAAGATATAATGCAGACAACATAGATATATATTAGAAAATATCCTGCTGCCCAGTGCTTTAGAACATTTTCCAGCCTAGCATTTTGTATTTTTTTGGCATGATAACTGTCCAATGCAACGCAGCAATATTCAGAGGGTGGTTACTACAGCCTAATATATATTCTGCAAAAAGCCCTGAACTTAATATTACAGAAAATTTATGGGATCTAATGGCTAAAAAAATTGTATGACTCAGAATTTAGATCGCAAAATAGAGATTTACTTATTGCTCAAATAGAACAATCCAGTGATGAATTTAGCAACAACCAAAATTTAATAAGAGATTTATATGGTGCATATGTTCTATCGGTTCGGATAAATTGCTTTTATTAAAAATCTGTTTTTTTATTGATTGGTGTTTTTTTTAGTATAATTTTTTATTAATCATTTGCTTGAATAAAATATATACTGAGAGCCTAAAAACAGCTTTTTCAAGATCAAAATTTGTGGTGAAAATCTGTTTTTCTAGGCCAAATCTTTACTATTCCATACCACTAAATTTTTAAATTTGGAACAATACAGGCAAGTTCACAATGTACAAACGCCCGTAAACTTCTTTATAAACAGAACTGCACAATGAATATTTTAATAAAATTTCTGTAGTAGTGGCCCTAGAGCAAGTTTATAATTTAGATACAAACGGCGATAAACTGGTTTTTCTTAGTCTATTTTGCCTTTAAAAATCCGTTAAACAAATTCGAGTTTATAGGGCTTTAAAACTAAAGGAATTTCGCTGGCATCGTTTCAGGTGGCGCTTTATTTAGTTCCAGGAAGACTCCCGACAGTTTAGAGTAAAAATATGTTGCTCAATTCTAAAAAGAACCTTTCTTGTTAACTTATAGGTAGGGTTTTATATGCCAACTAGTTTAAGATATAATAATTTCTGCGATATCGTTTGAAACCCGTTATGAACGTTTCAATGCTTCATGTGCTCAAAATAAATGTGTGCCAGTAGGGATCTAGACTGACATTTTATAATAAAGGAAACGATATTTTTCATCATATCCCGAAGATATATTTCAAGCGAAAATTTAATTTTCTAACATTTTTTGGTTAGTTGCAGGCTTTCCGTTAAACCTTTGATATTTTCTCAGGCGATATTTTATGCTGCTATACATTTTATCAAGTTTAAAGAAAATATTGATTTTTATTCCTCTTTACTGAATCCCGCATTGAAATATTTTGTATTTCTATAGTGTATCGCAAAATATGATATAACTAGAAGAGTAAATAAGAAACTATATTTTAAGGTTACAGGGAAACCGTGGAATGCTTTTTATTAAAGAGAAATTAAAACATATATTTAAGTACTGAAATAGATTTAAAATAAATAGTTAACCATTTTGAAAAGACGTTTAGAGCAAGCTGACCAACACATTTTTCAAAAAAGTTTTGTTTAGCTTGGGATCTAAAATCATACTTTTTTTTTTAAATATTGATATTGGCAGTTAAATATTACATGGGAACAAATGTGGGAATGCCTGACTGCGAATTGCCGAAAAATGTATAATTAAACACACTACAAAATGAAATTACTCTAATAAAAAAAAACTATGTGTGCTTAAGGCCACAC
This sequence comes from Pissodes strobi, assembly GCA_016904865.1. NCBI lineage: Eukaryota > Metazoa > Arthropoda > Insecta > Coleoptera > Curculionidae > Pissodes > Pissodes strobi. Next base: position 73,389 of record MU185855.1, on the reverse strand, counting down.
GACAGAAGTGAAAAGTTCAACATGTCGTGATCAATATTAGAAAATTTAGTAAGATTAAAAAGAAATGTTTTTTGGAGACACAGGGCATCAATCCCAATATATCTCGCACGTAAGTGACTAGGCCGCCCATGAAAATACGTGCGACAAAGCTGAATATGGAAATAAAGACTGGCATAAGACATATTTATAGTAAATTTGACATCAGATAGATGAAAAATTAATGTTAGTCTTTGTTATGACCAACAAATAAGAATTTAAATGCAGTAAAAGTTTAAACTCAACTAGCACAACCTGTATAAAAGACATCATCAATTATTGCCAAGTGGCCCCTTGTTCGGCTTTTGGCGTAGATTCTCGTCAAGTTATCAGCTTTTCTGTAAAAGATATATTTTTCTTGACAAAAATTAAAAGCTTATTTTTTTACCATAAATCGATGTTTTTAAATTTCCCCTTAAAAGTCTATTTTCATGACAGTTTCGAGACGTAGAGGAATGTAGCTATGGAGATATTCTCCAAGATTTCCCAATCGAACTGTTGGTCGTCCGGATTTTTTTCGATCCTTGCAACATTTTTGGCGCTAAAACGACTCAAAGTGACCCATTTTTCAAAAATATAGGTACCCGACGAAATCCTACCCAGAAAATTTCATCAAAAGAATTTTTTGACTCTGATCGCATATCAAAGCAAAACTTTGAAATGACGCCTATAACTTGGAAACGAAAGGTCGTACTACCAAATTTGAAATTCCCACTCAAACTGTTCGTCATAAAAATGCTAAATATCTACAAACACCCCACCCCCCATATCACTTTAAATACGCCAAAACAGGTTTTCATTTTAAATATAATATATTTATGGATAATTGCTAGTTTTTCACTAAATAAATATAGCAAGCAAAGTTCAAATGTATTTAAAAGCAGAATACTAATTTTTACAACATACAAGAAATGAATGGCAAGGTTAGCAAGCAGGTGAGTTCAGGAGGAAGAGAAATTTGACAAGGACACTCTAAAATTAAAACGCAAAGTATTTTTTAGAGAAGAAATATGATTTAGTCTAATATATAATTACCACTCAGTAAGAATAGCCGCTCTTACTACAATAATTATATCGGGTGTTTTTTTGACCTCCTTCAATCCAGGTTTGCCATAGAAGGTATGGAGAAAGCATTTGAATATCCGCTGAAGCACAAAACATTAGAGAAACGCCTCTTTTAGAGCAATCTCTGATGCACTTAAAATATATGCCTTTACAAAAAATAGATTTCTGAGTCGTCATCTAAGGTAGTTTCATCGTAATTAATGATTCTGTTTAAACTTATAGGCTCATTGCTCTTAAAGATTATTCCTTTTAGATTTGAGAAGTATTCTACCGTTGTTTCAGGAGTTACACTTGCCTATGTTTTTTTTTTAATCTGACAAATTCTCAAAGTAAGATCCTTTTCGTGTCTCTGAATAAATTTTCTGCATCAGTTTTTGATGTGTAATTTGTTTCCCGAAGTTCAACAGCCTCTAAGTCTTGCCGTATAACCAAATGAGCCAAAACTGAATAATCGAAAGGGTAACCCTATTCTCTTACAGCTAGAATGTGATGGATAATGATATTTTCTATTCCGACTGAAATAACAGATGGTTTCTCAACTTTTCCAGTATGACAATTATTTAATTTATTTGATAAAACACCTTTTGGAAAAAAAATCTATGCTGGTTTTGCTAAGACATGAATTTTTTTTTGTCTTACCATATCCTATGAAGCTTTAAGTCATGCATTACCTTCGCCATCGTAGCGCCGATATTTACGCTTTTCCTGCGTTACCATATTCTGATATTAAAAAAGATTATTTTTATCAATGATTTATAAATGTATATTTAACTTTGAACACTTGCTCAAAGTTCTGGGAAATTCATAATATTGCTGAAATACTCTGATGCAAGTTAATGAAAAAAATATATTTTAAAAGATTATCATAAATATGAAATATATTTAGTTTCTCACTAAAAGACACCTTCAGAGAGAAACATAATATAATAAGGTTAAATATTTAATAGGAGACAATAAGAAACTCAATAGAAAAACCTTTTTAAAAGAGAAAAAGAAAAATGAATTAGTTAATCGAAACTTAGAAGAGAAAGATAAGCCGGAAGCTAAAAGTAAGAGGAAGCAAAGTTGTTTTACATTTTTAAAATGAAGCAAATGAAATAAAAAACTGAAAGCAGAAATTGAAAATAATGGAAAGTTTCTAGATAAAATTACATGAAGGACACAAATGAGGTTAACACAACTCAACAAACCAAGAACTGAAGATTGATAAGAAATACCGGACGTTTCACCTGACCATACACAGAAGCACTCAAAGAATCAAATCACTAGGGGATGAAGCTATAGCGATATTGTGTGAGTAATATTTCTGCGAAATTCTGTTTCAAAACTACGTTTGCAGTAAAGTATTGTACAAAACCCAAACTAATTCTGGGACACTATACTGCTAGTTATTAAGTAGTAAGAATAAACGAAGAGGAAGTTTGGCAAATATATTCTAAAAATGGTATAATAGTGCCCAGTAAAAGATAAAAATGCATCTCAATATACGCATAAGAAAGTAAGCAAGAAAAAGATGAAATAATTATCTAGAGTTTGATTTTGGGGCCTGAAATCTTAATAAGAGGAAGCAAAAGTGTTTAAATGCGATAAAAAGTTTTTAATTTTTTTCCATAAAGCATTTTTTTTCTTACCTTGCTTGCCATTCCCGACCTCGTAGCTCAACTCCTTCGCCTTTTTTCACCAAAAACCGTGATTCCCTATTTTTTAATTATTTTTTTTCCTTATTTCGTTTTATAATACTTTTATTAACTTTCCGAACGATGTTATACGAATTTTCAATTTTTCCCCATTTTTTCGAAAATTATTGTGTATCCGTGGAGGTGGGGAGTAGGGAGCATTGATGATGCTCCCTTCAACAGGGAGTCATGGCATTTCAGATCTTCAAACCGAAGTACAGTTGCAGAAATATCGGCAAAAACCGGTTTTTCCCCAAAATACCCACTGAAAATTTCAGCCCTCTAGCTAAACTGAAACATGCTTCATTAAAGTGTTACTTTGATTTCCATTTCATTTGATTTTCATTTTTTCGGACTTCCCTGGTTAAAGAAGTTTCATTTAAACATTTATTTTAAAATTATAGTGAAATTATAAGAGGAGGATAGATGAGGTAAACACAAATCGACTAATGAACTACGACATACATCAATTAGTCCATTAAGGTAAAATCTCAGTTAGATAATTAACGGCTATATGTATTGACAAAAAGACCTCTTGCACCTTTATTCAAATTGCTTGTAAAAATCATGACCATGGAAATACTTTCTACTCGATAAGATGAAGAGGAAGCTGAGAAAGAAACCCGACTTATAATAAATGGCTGAGATATGTTACTAAACTAACATAAACCAGTAAACGGAAGGACTGAGCAGCGAGAAATGAAAAGAAACCTGATTAAGAAACCAAAATACAGTATGATTGAGAATATAATTAACTAAAACGACAGGGAGAAACACAGATAAACGCACAGTGGAAATTAAAGGCATCGCACAGAAAAAGGGCAAAGTCGCTAAGAAATAATTTGTTACAAATAGTCTCACGTCACATAAAAAGGCTGTGATTGAACAGAGCACAGTGAGACACACCGGTGCATTCCATGTTTGCAAATCTACTAGATGCAAATAGGATCTACATTTTATTTTCAATTAATGATCTTTTATTTCTATTTTCGTTATTTACCATTTGGTTTAGTGAATTTTCCGTTAAACGACTGTAGGTCATCTGCTTCCATATATCGTAACATTCTCTGCAGATTTGTAACCTGAAAATTAATGGAAAATATAAATAGCGTTATAATAAAATTGTACATGATATGACGGAAAGCTGAAAAATTGGATCCGCTCATATAAAAGTTTCATACCAAAGCCGCTGGTTGACTGATTTGTGATACGCTACCAAACTAATTCAATCCAGCAATAGAAAATAGTGAGCTACGGAAAGTATTGAAAAACATGATTAAGAAATCAAAAAAGTATGAATGACAAAATAATTAAATAAAGCGATAGTGATGCACAAAGAAGTCCCTTTGATAAAAATTGACAAACAAGATAAGGAAAAATTTTGAAATTACTCCTCTCTGTAAAAATATACCGCTTGAGACTAGTCATCAATAAATCATTTCCAAGCTACTATTGGTTCAGCAGGTTGGTTTCTCAAAAGATTTCCATCTCAACCCAGGTAAATGGGAAATTAAATTTGTCGCACGTGTGCGACCGGGTGCAGGAGGGTTTTTAGACCAAGAACATGAAACAAGAACAAATAAAAAAAGGCTCACCTAGATTGGGCAGCATTTTGACACTATACCAAAATTTTTAAGCAACCAAGCATTTGGGTGTTATGGTGTTTGAAACATTTACAATTCCAATTTATATAAGTGGCGCACTAACCGGCTAATATACTGCAGTAATATTATTGATTGGAGGAAATATAAAAGCGACATTATATGTTCATGAATTCGATCACTCAATAAGCAAAATTAAATGATATGATGGAACGTTCTAAATGATACGGAATCCGATAGTGCGATTTTTCCCTTTCACTGGTAGATCTGAGCTGTCGATACTCTCGCTACCTTACTCACGAGTATAATGTATCAGTATCGAGGAATGTTGTTTCGAGTCTCCCGAACGATGACTTTGTTTGAAGCCCCCTCTTGACAGATGTGGTTTATATTCTTTTCGTGGTGGAAATTCATGAGCCCTTCTCGACTGGAAACTCAATACTAGCATACAGTTTGAGTATATAAAATTTTCGCTGTTATTTTTGATCATCAAGTGTAAATAACGCCTGGTTGTGTCGTTGAATGAATTGGAAAATGTGCTAGTATGCGTATTTTCTGAAATGATCGGTCATATTGCTTAACAATGATGTGTGACGAATAGTGTGGTTTTTCTTCCTATGAAAAAAATGTTTGTTACATGTTAGTTTATCTATATTGTATTTTTAAACGTATTTATAATTATTTAACTAGGTTCCTTCTGTGGGACAGAATTTCCTACCTTGGAGATGACCGTCAGCGGCCTTTTCGATGTCGACCTAGAGAGTTCCCGACCACATGGTGGAGACCTAGCTTTGCAAGAAACCCCGGTGAATTATATGTTTGCAAACATACTATACTTATGCAAGTAGGATCTACGTTTTTTTAAATTAGTGATCTTTCATTACCTCTATTATCATTAATTAACGTTTGGTTTAATGAATTTATCGTTAGACGACTGTAGGTCATCTGCTTACATATATCGTAACTATTATATTATCGTTATTTATCATTTTAATTATTGAACATACTGTTAAACGACTGTAGGTCGTTTGAATTCTATATCGTATCTATTATAGTTATTTCTAGTTTTTGCTTATTGAACTTAACATTCATGCATATCGTGCTTACCGACAATCAGTTGTAGGTTATCTATTATCGTGTATCTTATCTATTTCTGTCTCTTATCCTAATTGTTTTAGAGATATTTCTTTTATTCATTATCCTATGAGATATTGTCTCGAGCAGGGAATTAATTTTGCTAATGATATGTGATAATTATTTGATTTATTTTTACTGTCACTGGCTGTAAGCCCCATGCCACTGATTTGTTTCATACAACTAAAATTTGCAGGTTTATTTTTTCGCTTTGACACCTGTACCGAACTGAGCTCACTTCGTTTTCACCAGTAGATAATTACTGGCTATACATATTTACTTTACAGGTTATCTTATTGATTTAGTATTGATTTGAATATAGTTAGGTTAGCAAAATATTTCCTATTTACAGTACTTCGCGATTGACTGCATTTAGTAGAACCTTCCAGAATTCAACGTTTGCTTAAAATTATTTCATTAATTCAAGAATTGAGCAATAATAATTTGTATAACATATATTAAAACATAGTATCTTATTTTGCTTTGATTTATAATCTAAAAATCTAGATGAACTACGTTATAGAGAATCTTCTCATTGGTTCATGGGCTAAAACATAACCATCAACTAATTTGAGATAGAATTAATTGTTTTTGGAGTGTATGTGAAATTTGTTAATATTTAAATAAATATTTTAATTAGAATTCAGGTGTTTACTTTGGTAAGCTAATGTTAATTTTCACGATATTCGTATCTATGGTATGATTTTAAATTTTACTACCATAATTTCAATAGACCCACGCCCTTAATTATTGTTGAAACCGCTGAGTAAAACCTGGTATATGGACCGTTTGTTGATCAGTTAACAAATGGCGTTACAATGAATACACAACAACTGCAAGCAGACATAGAGAAACAAGCGTACAGTGAAAATTTAAAAAATAGCACCGACAAAAAAAAACAAAATAGCATCAGAAATAAATATGGACGGCCTAGAACATTGCTCTCAGACAGACTCTTTAAATCGTCATGTCAAAGAAAACGTTTTTAGATGCAGATAACTGAAAGAAAATAAGTACCTATTGCAGAGATATGAAGGGAAAATTAGAAGGGACGTGTTAAAAAGACGTGAATATAAACTTTGGTATTATTAGGAAACATACATGACAAATTGAGGTTGCGGAATTTATTTGAGATATTTACTTACCAACATGCCGTATTGAAACGCCTTGAAACTTTTGTTTGCTGAACATTTTTCTCAACTAGCAAGGTAAAATCGATCGTGAATGCCTGGAACTTGAAATCTTCTATTCATATATGTAAATCAACTTTGTATCAGAGAAGAGCATTGAAGGATTTTTACACGTAAAATTTTAAATTGTTCGATTTAGATAGAAGGGTGCCAGTTAAGCAAACAAGATCTCGAGATTTCGGTATTTACCAACAAATTTTTATCGAATAAGTTGCGTTTCCCTCAAAGCCATTGAAAATTGAAAAGTATACCAACTTTATTTAAGTCAACATTTGAAGACAAACCGACCATAAATATTTTATAAACTTACTTTTGGATACATGGTTTATCGCTCTGCTATTTACAGATAAAATACCGTCAAATATTGATTATCAATGCAGACCACTTAAAAGCAAAATCAACACATCCATTAAATATATATGGTGAAATGGGAAAAATAACTTGGGCGAATGGCAAAAATTCTACGGCAACTTATTGCCGCGATTCTTCATGAATATATTACTCTAATTATTTATAACTCACATGAATAATTGATGTGTATAATTCAGTATTTAGCAATGACGTTGAAATTTATAAGAATGTGCAAAAGTGTAAAAAATGGAATCATTATAGAAACAAATTTTAAGAGCAAAATGAATTATCGTAAACAGCCAAAAAATATTCATGAACAGCTACGTGCCTTAAAAGTTTTCGATATCGCTAAGTGTATATGTGTCTAGGATTTGAAGCCTAAGCCAAAGAAGCATTTCCGATGACATAATCTTTTTATGCTGACCGGATCGAGCTATGTTTTTTTACTTTATCAGTAAGCATAATACTATCGCTATGCTAGTGATTCCAGGTTCTCAGAAGCTTATTTAAAATTAATTATTCCATGGTAGCCGAAAGCCAATGTCTATTATTAGAAATTTACGAGAAAGCTGAAAGTGCAGTCTCTACTAATCGACGTGAAAATGTTGGAATTTGAAATGGAGTTGCAAAATCTGAAAAATTTGCCTGATGCGAGCTTATAATAGATGTCAATTAGTTCCTGTCCATTGACATTTGTTAATATTTATTTCCTAAAACTTAAAAATAGCATAATCATTAAACAAGTTAAGTCATAGGGTAGGGAAACATTAAATTTATTTTCAAATAATAAAAAAACAAAAATGTGTCGAAAATATCTAATGAATAAAAAATATTTTTATAAAAAATATTTTTATTAATATTGCAACGGCTTTCGCAAAGAGAGATCGACAGGAGATATAGTGGCCTATGTCCCTTATATATGGAGTAGGGCATTTGAGAACTACGGAGAGCCTCGAGCGATTGCGTTGGATATTTCGAAGGCATTCGACAAAGTATGGCATTACGAATTGCTCAACAAACTGCAGTCCTTCGGACTGCCAGCCTCTCCCTGCGGCTAGATTACCAGTTTCCATAAGAACCGATCACGTTGCACTTGATGGACACATCTCAGACATATTCACCATTAAGGCGGGCGTGCCTCAGGGTGCAGTACTTTCACCAACTCTGTTCCTCATCTATATTAATGACCTGCAGACTGAAACAAATAATCCTGTTTACAGTTTTGCAGATGATGGTACACTTGTCTCCCAATTTAGATCAGAAAATCTTTACCACCGACTGAGACTTATCACCGCAAACAAGAGCAGAATACAGCAATTAATCAAGACCTGGAGAAAGCTCAAACTTGGGGCGATAGAAATTTGGTCCAGTTTAAAGTAGCAAAGACCCAAGCACCCACCAAGAGGGTCAATGCGGCTGACCCTGACATCATTATGGCAGGATCGCCCTTTCCTTCATCCTCGTCAATCGGACTACTGGTTATTTTGGTCAACAGCAATATGTCCTGGCATGGCCACGTTGCTAACATCGCATAATCAGCCTCCCAGAAGCTTGGTGAGCTATTTCGTAACAAAAAACTGCATACACCGCAGCAGTTATTCTTGCTCTACAAAGCGCACATAAGACCGTGCTTAAAATATTGCTCACACATCTGGGATGCTGCACCAAAGCACACCCTAAAGCTGCTGGATTCCATTCAGAAGAGAGCTGTGCGTCTAGTTGGCGACCCGGAGTTGACCCGGAGTTGACCCGGAATCTGGATAGTCTGGAAACACCTAGAACATCGCTTTACAAGAACTCCTTTATTTGGCGCACTGCATAACTGTGGAACTCACTCCCAGGACATGTGTCTTCCCCTAATTACACCCCCACAACTATTCAAGAACCGTGTCAATCAACATCTTCGCACACACACCGCTCGTTGAGCGCCATAGGATGTCCCTTTAGTACGTGTGCCACCGCCATAAAAAACAATGACAAAGATGACCGAGAATTCCGGTAATGGAGATTTTCAAAATGCTAAAGCTCTTGATATTGCTTTCTTGCCTCTAGACGTAGATAATGACAACGACCTTGACAACATTATCGAGACGATATTATAGCCGACGAAAACAGCATGCATCTACTTGGAAAGTGCATTTTAGCCAATGCAGCTGATTTCAAATGACAGCTAAATATAGGAAAATTGAATTCAGTACATATATAAAATCAAAAGGATGAACTCCTGAAAATAAGAAATTATCTGCAAGTGAGGATTAGAAGGAAGAATGAAAGACTGAAGAGAAAAACATTGTTTAAAAAGTACCTTCGTGCCGTAAAGAGAAGATGAAAGCAAGTAAAGTAGCAAAGAAAAAAGAACGCTAATGGGGGAATATTCAACTCGAGGATAACATGAATCAGGCTCACTTAAAAATAAAAAATAAAGCGCGATATTTTCCAGCAATACTCATCCAAAGTACCTAATTCTAGGCCTCTAGATACTTTTAAATGCTTTTGACCATTAGAATTTATTTAATATACATAATGTAGTGAAAGCAAAAAGCATGCCAAATATATATATGGTGATCATTCACTTTCTATAACTGCAGAAGATGTTTGTTAAATGATTACCATTTCGCTATTGTCTGGAAACAATGCTTTATCAAAGACGCAAATGTATTGGGATATAAAAATTGACGTTTAAAAACGCCATATCCAGAGTTTTTTTTTGAAATTTTTTAGGGATCAACTTTTTTAGTGACTATAGTACTGCAGATGGGACTGATCACTCTGGCAAACTAAGATCGTTAATACAGCACATTTCCTGGAAATCTATGCCCAGTCTTTACCTTCAGCTAGTAGCTCGATAAAGTTATGAGCACTACCATAAATAACAGTTTATCAGGAGAAACCCATTTGGTTCAGCATCAAATTTTGGTGCTTGACTGAGTCCGATGGGCACTGAGATTTAAAATATATGAAGGCCGCGAAGAAGAGATCCATTCATGACCTTAAAATGTTCCGTTACATAAAAATTGGTTTTAAATTTTGTACCACGTCTCGAAGAAATGAAATTTAACAGCATCTATATAACTGATAGAATCCCTAATGACAGATTAGAACAAGCCCCATTGAGGGAATTGGAAAAGAACCATGTCCATGGAGACAAAGAAAAAAAATATTTGTTTATTTGGATGGCAGATAACAGCCAAGTTACTCAAGCGACAAATAGAATAGATAACCTTGCTTGAAAAGTAACGATTTGTGGGGATATATCCGCATCTACAAAGAAAAATGCTTTCATCACATATAAATCAATAAAAAATGGAATGGGATATTAACCTCTCTGACCAGTTTCCTGGCCGATATAGAATAGATATCGGAAATTGAAAATGGTAATCGATTGTTCGATTTGGCTACTCTTTCGACTTGTATATCTACGAATTACATGGCTACATTTACTCAGGGAAATCGTGGCCCCACCACTGGCCACTTCTTTGATACCTTGACCACGAGGAGTTCTACCACGTAGAACTGGAAACGCTCTGGAGGGTATTCGAGATTAGATAGGATTGACCATTGACCGATGAAAAATCATACAGAGCCACGATGTGCTGGATGCCATAAATAGTTAAAACACATTTGGTCGCAACGTATGTTTACATTGTTACTAATTGTGTGCCACTTAATAATGATTTACTAGTTCAGTCGCCAATTTGTAAGGTTAAAGCGAAAGTTATTTATTTAGTTTATTAAAATATGAGATTCTTTGTCACTGATGGTGTGAGTTGTCTCTTTCATTAACTATATTATTTTTTAATTATGGGCGCCAGAGTTCTTAGAGACAATGCAAACAGAAAATGAATATTTAGATATTAAAAATTATGAATTTATGAAGATAAGAATAATTCGCGTCTTATAGAATCCAATCCTGCAATAAATTAAACAAAGTATTTCTTAAAACTATGTATATTAATTTAACACCTAATTTACAAGTATAAATGATGAGATTTAAAAAAATATTGAAATCTTTATAATCAGATGTAAATATAACTTATGAAGTTTATCTCTTTCCATAAATTGATTAGCAATGTGAATGAAAATTAATGTAAACGATTAGAAATTTTATTTATAACTGATAATTGATATTTACAAAGATCTCTCCTCAGACTGATTGATACTTAACTTCGTTCAGTTAACTGCAACCATGCGATCGGTTGGGACCTTCACTGGAACCGCTCCCGCCTGTACCTAAGCTCACTCGGTATAGGCTTATCCAGGTCTTACAGGTAATCGTAGTGACGACTCCCACCAATTTGCACGGCACAGCTGTAGTTGACGCCTCGGATCAGTCGTAACATAAAGAATAGACAAGTCTGAGACCAACTTATACTACCAATTAACTAATTATTTAGGAAAATATCCTGTGGCCCTTCACATAGGAGGTATTAACCGACAATTTGAAAATTTACTGGTTACAGCAGATATAATCAGAACTTAAATTACAATTTTAACTTGAGCAAAAATTATAGATAACTATGGTTAAGCAACACCATAAATATTCACTGTTACTCAAAATATTTCTTTTCCTTACTTTAAGATATGAAATTTAACAGAAATTGTGATTAAAATTTAAAATTCAAAAGAAAATTATGAAACTTGTCCAAACAGTGGCTCTCGGCAACTCTAAGTCAAATATAACTTGAATTTAATGATAAACAGAAAAATAGAGTACAACCTCTCTATAAATGAGTCTTATTATAACTCCAAATAAGTAATTTCTATTACTTTTTATAAATATATGGCTCATGGCACATAAACGATAATTGAGCGTAATTACGCCTCAATTAATTAAAGATAAAGATAAGACAATCACTATCTCGCCTTGAGATAGGAACTTAGATAAAAGATAAAGAAAAATAAACCAGGCAAATTTACACACGTGTACTTAAACCTCTCATATATGTAAATGTGTTGAACGCAACAGGGCAAGTGCTAATAATTATGTGTTTGATGTTACAAATAAACTGAAATATTAATGAAATAAGCCTGAAAAGAAAATAATACTATTACCAATAATACTATGAGGGAAAATTCAGAGAAATTCTACTAACAACTCGATTTACTATCTTTACAGGAATATATAAAATCCGCTCCTAGAATTTCCCAAATAATACTGTTCAATTTAAATGAAAATACGTAAAATAATATGCGTGACTGGTAAACGATGAAATAATTTCGCTCTCTATAAATTTGGATTAAACCATTATCAAATTACATGAATTTGACTAATAAGATACGCAATTATCCATCAACAAATCGGTATTTAAACCTAATGGTCACTACAAAAAATTAAGATTATTGAAATCGTAAATTACTCGAAAGTGTAATTTAAAAATGCTAAATTCTTGATTTAGCGAGTTATGATTAACCGAGTCAGAAACAATTATTAATTATGTATTTGAAAAATGAAAAAACTAGTGAAATATATGCAAAATAAATAAAATATTTCAAAATCAAAATACTAGGACCTACCCAGTCCAGCGTTGCCAACAAGATACCGACCTTCCTTTCAAAATTTAAGACGTTCAACCTATTTTGATTTTCGATGTTCTCATTGGGTAATTTAAATCATATGACAACCGTTATAGGATACGTGGCGACAAACTATGGAAATACTCAACATACGCTAAATATAGTAATCTATTGCGGATTAAATGCTTAAATTACAGGTATTGAATAGCGTACTATGTCCTTCAATTACCAACTATATGAGATAAGCCCGTTTCCGAATAGATGTCACTCACTCAATACAGAAATCTACAATGACATGAATCAGCTAACTAGGATATAAACCAGCGTACCTGCTCTTCTTAAATAAATAATTGTGCGTAATATACCCATTTACAGATAGATGTCACTGGCGATTAATATACCGAACATCGAAAACCATTGATAAATAGACAGAATTTAGTGGAGCGAAATAAACTTATTTTTAATAACTTATATTCTGTTACAACATATTAAATGTTTTACTATTTACACATAAAGACATTTTGCTCAATTACTAAATGAGTATCTCTATAGAAAAAAAATTATAACTTTGAATTTAGATAAATGATTTGTATTTTTATCTTTTTCCGTAAAGTTATTGGCACCAATGCCAACCATATGAAGATTTAAACAGTTATTTTTTTTTGAAACTAATATCTATTCCAAATTTTGTGCACAGTCGTGTTCTTTATTTAATTCAATATTAACTAAAGTCTAAAAGAAAATGCATGTTATGGTATTCAAAGTAGAGTCAGGTTAATGGGTTAAATTACGAATATCTAAGCAGGTATCTTAAATGTTAGCTTTAAGTCCTTTACATCAAAACTAATAGGATAATCCTCTAAATCTTTATTCTCATCTTAAACCTTGATTTAAAATTGATATCCCGGTCTGTTAAATTTTCTTTATAATTAGTATTTCATCCAATCCGTCGGAGCAATATCTACTGACATTATTAGCTTTTCCCACTTTTCACACATTAAAGATTAATCCTTTTCATAACGCATAATAGAAAGGATTAGCGCTGGAAATCAAAAGAAATTCCAGATCATTTTGCAGGAAAAACCCTATGCCATTTAGCCAAACGCCTTACTCCGTAGCGGACTATTGATTTTACATTAATTTTGGCCAGATGTTATGTGCTAACTGAGAATTTCAAGGATTAAAACCCCAATTTAAACATCAAATTTTATAGCCTTATTATTTATCACACATTAAATCAGATTAATTTTGGGAGGAATGGTTGAGTGAGGGACATAGGAATTTTTTTAACAACGTATGATTAGCACTAAAAGTTATTTATTTATGTATATATTTTAGGTGTATATACCGAGAGGAAACATTTTAAAAAACTGCATATTGCAATTAAAGTTAAATTTCACCTGATATTCTCTTAAACTTATTATGAAACTTGTTCATATATTAACTAAGTTTTAATATAAAGGTACACATGAGAATATTATTCTCATATTCTGATCACTGTACAAATATATTAATACATCTTCAAGTAATTCCAGGTAAAATCCAGTAATTTACATCCGCGTCCCATTGCATTATCTTTTTCGACAATATTCCCTTATTTTAGTATTTTCTGAAAATCACAATGGAAGGCACACATGTGCTTGCCTCAAGTGAAAATAAATATTTAATATTAAGTAGGTTTCAGGGGCTGAAACTCTAATTTTGGTTCGAAGGCATGCTTGTCAACAATGTTAGTTTCCTTTAACATTATTTGTAGATGAATGGTCTCATAGTAAATTAATTTTGTAAAATATACACCTTATATGGGTGTAGTAGATCCTAATTCCAATGCAATTTATACCGATATTTTGGAAAATGGATTTTATTGTCCAAACTCCTGGACAGTGTCTCCTTGCTCTATTTTGCTTGAATTAACGTTTATCAATGTTAATGCTGTAATTTAAGCTTTCTCCCTATAGTTCTCTTGATTGTTTTGAGTTTTTCCAAATGAAATGGGGTGGTTTAGGGCTTGCAAAGTGTAAAAGAGTGCGAACACAACCATGAGAACAAAGTCTTAATATCTTACGTTAAAACAGTTAACCTTATAATTGATGCTTTCTAATAGTGAAAGATAATTCCAGATATCTACAATTATTGTAGAATTACTATGTTATTTCGGCTCTAAATTAATTTTCACAATTATCCCATTCAATTTTATTAATTTTTTGCGTGACTATGTCATAACGTTTTGCCTTGCGCCTGCCGTAGAAGACGCTTTTACCTATACTTTTGCTCGATCAACTCGAGATATGTGCTCCGAATTATTATTGCTATAGATCTTTGCCATTAAAATATTTTTGTTTTCGGGAACTGCTTGTTGTTAACTAATATTAGATATCAGAAATGTGGAGAAAGCATGTTATAGTGTAAGGCAGTGGAGTAAAAAAAATCACAAAACTTAACAAACCTATTCCTTACAGGTTGTTACGGGTGAACCCAATTTTAGGTAACTCGTAGGGAGTGGCTGCTTAATTTTTCTAAAGAGAACTTCTGGTGGAGCTTGCGAGTAGCCTTATTTCCACCCTTTACCCCCATCAATGGAAAGTGAACAAGGTTGACTCTTCAAAAGTCAGCCATTACGATTGTTAGTGGTAAATACCCTTATGGGAATCTACCAGACCCATTTTGAGTCTCAGCCAGTACTTTTCCGTTACTTTTAGTGTATTTGTTGGGTGCTTGGACTCACTTCGTAACTGGTATTCTTAGGGTCTCCATCAGTGATTCGCTCCCGGCCACTATTCCAGGCAGCCTAGCTGATTTCTGTGCGAAAAGTTCTGCTTCCTTGTGCTGTTACCTGAAGAGTACCTCATATTCATTGGTTGTCGACGTCTTATTCCGAGAGATACTTAGAGAGCTGCCCAGGATAGATAACTAGGCAGATGAAATCATGATAAGATGAAAGTTTCAGATCATTTTTTCCCTTTGATATATTTTTAATTAATTCCCTCATATTCGATTACTTTTGTTTAACTTACAAGAAGTGTAAAGTTCTTTTTGTATGACTGACTTATTTTATAACCCTTTAAGTCGTAATATTTTTAATATCACGGTTGTTTTAACGCATTGTAACTAGAACATAACTAGTTACTATTGCGTTCTAGTAGACTTGGGAGAATTAACAGAACATGATCATGTTATGGGTAGTTTAGGAACTGATTACTTACCATTTGTATTCATTTAGTTTGCTTCAGGTTATCTGTCAATTCTTATATTTATGTACGAATGAATTTTACTCACGTTACATGGATTACTGCCAGTAATATTTTTTCATAACCATTATCTAACAAGCGATTTATTTTGCGTACCGCATTTGGTTAACCTTTGTTTATTTATTTACTATCCATTTTCATTTACTTTACTTATACCGCTCCAGGTAAAAATTAGTAACTACACTAGTTGCATTGCAGGTGAACCACGTTGATTTTGATTGTATTACACCATATGATTAGCACCAAAATTTATTTATTTATGTATATATTTTAGGTGTATATACGGAGAGAAAAAATTTAAAAATTATCAAGTGAGGCCACAACTGCATATTGCAATTAAAGCTAAATTTCTCCTGACATTCTCTTAAACTTATTATCAAATTTGTTCATATATTAACTAACTTTTAAAACAAAGGTACACATGAGAATATTATTCTCATATTCTGGTCACTGTACATAGTATATTAATACATCTTCAAATAATTCCAGGTAAAATCCGCGTCCCAGGTAAAAATTAGTAACTACACTTGTTGCATAGCAGGTGAACCACGTTGATTTTCGATGTGTTGCTCATTTTTAGCTAATCTTTGTTAATTGGCAAAACATATACTGTGATATTCATATCAGTTAGTTAAAGATTTTCTCTAACGTTAATTGAATAGTTACTAAAACTTATTTTTTCATGTAATATTACCCCTTAGTGACAAATGTTTTTGCTACACGTCAGTGATGGGCCGATTTACTTCTTTCAATTTGCACCTGTCAATACCTCAGGTATTGCTTCAAATGAAATAAATTATTTCAAACAGAATCAAGTAATATTATTTGTAAGCTATTCTTTACATTTAGTCGTTACTGCCAAGCACAATTTCAAGTAATATTACCCACAAAATAGTTAATTTTCTTCATAATTTATTTGATCTGATATCTGAAACATTAATATTTTTTGTGTAACAAAAAACTGTTGCAATCGTCTTATGGTAGTAAACCGATCTTTCTGTTCACCTACCTATCTGGCTCATTTATTACCTTTTAGGGCTAGTGTTTCAAAAGGGAAGTAATATAATACATATATATAAGTACAGATTGAAGCATTTATAGTGTGTTAGAAAACATTATATTGTCCAAGAATTTTTGAATGATTAGGGTGCTCTTCGTGAAAGAAGATTTATTTATTTAGTTATTAAATTTTGATCTCTTTTTTATTTGAATTGATTTAACTCGTTTTATTACTTAAATTTGTATCTTTTTGCGAACAATAAGCCGAAACGTACCCCAGATTACAAATTAGGGATTTTCTGACCTGTACTGTCTACAAAATAGTGGCACCTTTAAATGAGTTTAACACCCGGTGCTCATTGGCTAGGACCAAATTTGCACACTTCAAGATAGCGCGTTCTGGCCTACGCATCGTTAAATGTAACTTTTCTGAACCTAACTTTATTTGCACTAAGTTTCATTTAATCTGAGATGAAATAGATAAATCGAATTAGATGATAATAAAGTGCGCGGCAAAGGATGTCTATAAAATTGCTACCACAAACCTCTTTTAGTTTTTTCTCTGGCCACTGATGACAATTTCCATTCTAACTGGAATTGACCCGATTCCTGAATTTTATTCCTGTCAGTTAAACTGACAGTTGGATTTTGGATGAAAGAATCAAACAGTTAAAGTTATGACTTCTGGAATCAGACGGAGTGTAAGTGATGTCAACTAACACATATAAGTATTTTATAAATCATCTAGCCTTAGGCATCACATTTTTGACTAGAATAAGTAGGTTTTAAATATTAAAAATTATGTTTTTTTGGTTCAATTTGAAAATCTAGTTAACTTAAGTCTACTGTTATTACTATAAGATCAGACCAAATTTACTAAAACAATTTACATCTAAATCTGCAGGAGGAACGTAGAAGAGTATCTATTATAGTACGTGAAATGGAAGGAAACCGGGCGGTTTTAGAAACCAGGTCACTGTTATTGATTACATGAGGAAAAGTATATTACACCGAGTATAATGTACGCCAGTTAAAATAATAAACGGAACCTCGCAATTATTTAGTAAAGTTCGCACTGATCCGCTGCGACTGAGAGTGTTTACCTAACCGGAATCATATTCACTATATTCCTTTAATGTATCTACATATATAAAATGTTAATGTTTATATGTCTGTGTCGTCTCTACTAAAGTCGTGGGCTTTAGAAAAATATTCTTTTTATAGCAAGATAGGCAAGATGCTATTCTAAAAACTGTCGTCGCCAGATTTTTATTTTTGATTTAGTTAAAGAGAAAAAAATTTAAAAACAAAATTGCTTTACCATTCCCGATAAAATGGTGAATGCGCATCCCGATGAAATGAGTAATTAGAACACTAAATATGCGCTTCAGATCAGAAACGGAAATTTAATGTTAATACTTTGGGATGAGGCAACGATGGCACCTAGCTATGCACTTAGTGCTATTGATAAGTTACTGAAAATAATTATGCAAAATAATTATCCATTCGGTGGCAAAGTTTTGTTGTTAGGTGGCGATTTTTGTCAGTGTCTACCAGTTGTGCCTTGTGCACATAGAGCAGCAATTATACGAACATTACTGAAATATTGCCATCTGTGGTCGGAATTAAAAAGTTTGCAGTTGAGTACAAATGTACGATCTGTAGACAATTCGTACAGTTCTTGGCTATCGAAAATGGGAACTGGTCAATTAACTAATGATAGCGGTCTTGGGGAAGACATTATTGAAATCCCACATACAATGATAGCCAACAAATCTATTGTAGAAGAAATATTTGATTGCAGCCACTTAATGTTGCAACATACTCTAAATCAGCCATTAGAAATGACGATGTAACACATATTAATGAGCAAGTTTTAAATATTGTCATGATTTCTGTTCATCTGTGACACCACGCCTTACTTAGCGTGTAGGAGAGTAACTCAGATTTAGGAACGCACTTCGTGAAGTTGAGAAGAGATACCAAAGGAGATACGTCGTTAAAAACAGTAACAAGTTTATTTACAAACAAACTTAACAACGGCTAGACTGTATATTAATAAAGGCGTGTTTAAGATTATAGATGAATTAAGAGTTTACAATATACCCAATTAATACGAAATGCATGTCTTCTCGAGGGAGGCTTAGTTCAAAGGTTGTCTAGCAAGCGACGTCACTATTTTATTAATAAAGTTTACGTGAGCGGAGTTGTCTTTTATTTAGGTATTTGTTCTGATATTTATAAGGTAAGTCTTTTAAGTTTATCACAAATTATTAAGGCACTTTCGCTACCTTTTAAAACTCCCCAAAAACTATCCCTTTACTGGAAGTTCTGATACTTCATAAATTCGACTCTCTCTTTAGTAGCCCCCGAATGCCGTATACCTGTGCATACGTTCATCCAGATTAGGTAAGGACCTGACAATCTTATATCTGTGCATAAGTGTTCTCAGTTATGGGGGTTGTGGGATAGAACAGCTAGAAGCGGATGTACCTCTGTACTGCCCCCCAAACTAGACTGAGCGGTTTGGGAGACTCGAAAGCCTGATGAACTTGGCGTTTGCCAGCGTATTTATATGTTACAAAATGCTGATGGCTGCATCATCAAGGATTAAAATCGCTTCCGTCGACCGATCAAGTTGTTTATAATTAACAGTGAATGTTTTTATAACATTTTTCAAGTTCAAGTTCAAACTTACGCCAGGGTGATATTTAATTAATGCTTTTAAGTAGTTCACAATATTTTGGAAGGAGAATAATTTACCTTTTTAAGTATTGACTCCGTAGAATGCGATGATATTTCAAAAAATTAAAATTAACCAATTGAGTGTTTAAATAGCCTGACACCTAGGGGATGCCACCTCATAGATTAATTCTCAAGGTGGGTTCAATTATTATGCTTCTAAGGAATTTATATATCCGAAGGGCATTATGTAACGGTACCCGATTATAAGTAACGAAAATATCTCAATATCTTATATGTGCAACGATCCTAACAGGTACCCCAACTGGAAACTGCATTTATACCAAGAATAGACTTGGCTCCTGTACAACCAGATTTGCCATTTGTATTACGAAGACGACAATTTCCTGTTAGATTAGCATTTTTCATAACAATAAATACATCTCAGGGACAGGCTTTAAGTAAGGAAGGCGTATATCTACATAAGCCTGTATTTAGTCACGGACAGATGTACGTAGCATTTTCCAGGGTCTGGTCCCATAACGACATAAACATAAATATATCAGAATAGAAAACTAGGCATGCTTCTAAAAGATTTGGGAAAATTTTCTCAACCAACATTGTTTATCGATAAATTTTATAGATTCTGTAAATGATCCTTTGTTAATGTATAACAAAGAATTGTACACACATTGCCTGGCAGAGATAGGCTTATCAACTAGTATATAAAAAACACCTGTCTGAGCTGCGTTCTTATTTCCTTATTTCAAAGTGACCATGACGAGCAAACAGGGAAACAATTCGTAGCGCCGCTCGTGAGGTAATTGCTCACGTTACTGATGTCTGTGATAGAAAAGTAGAAAATAAATGTTTATATGTTTTCATTGAACATCGAATGGAACGGTCTGCATTTTACACCGGTGTTTCTGAAAGTAGTATTAAAAATAGAAAATAAGAGAGTGACCGCTCAAACCTTTCAACACATTTTATATTTCCTGGCAAGAAAAGGCCGCGACTATCAGATAAATATAAAATAGATCATGGTAATTTTCAAGCAAGAGTAGCTGCTGCGGTGTATACAATTTTCTGTTACCAAATGCTGATTTTGCGATATTAACAACGTGGTTATGCCAGGATATATTGCTGTTGACCGAAACATCCAGTAGTCCTATTGACCAGGATAAAGGAATGGTCGATTCTGTCATAATGATGTCAGGGGCCGCCGTATTGGCTTTCTTGGTAAACGTGGCTGCTTGTATGTTTGCTGCAATCCAATTTCATGTCGCCCTATGTTAAAACTAGGGTACTGTCATCTGGAAGACTGTAAACATGAGTACTGGTTGTAACAATCATTTGGATATGCTCGTTCCAATGTCAGTAATTTTGAATTTTCTGTAACAATTCGCGGTTAAATATCCAAAAACAATTAATTTATTTTCTTACATTCGCAAACTTCAATACAATCTAGCACACCATTGGAATTATTTTTAATGTAATTGATTTATCTACGCTATTGGACTGGAGGCATACAAGCAAGGATTTAATAAGGAAAAGTATATATGGTTGCCGGTATCTTGAATTTAATGTGCATCTATTCATTTTACAGCCTTTCTTTGGTTTGTGACATAACTAGGTGCTTTGTTTTGACAGTTGCATAATTCAGAATGTTTTGTGAAGGAGATTTGATTAAGTTTTTAGTTAGGAAGGAATTCATGGTTACTTAGTTGGTGGTATTTGAATTGACCTGGTATCGACTCGGATAAGGTAGGTTGATCTCGTGTCATCCTGCGGAAATGAGTTTTTACGAGTCTGGGTGAACAAAACCGACGGTTGGTGAAGCACGAGTCCCTTTTCGATAGACCTGCAGGCCTAAAAGGTGTAAAGGCGGTGACGGAGGCGTCAAAATGTTTGTTTTTCATTTCCCTGGAAATAGATAGCAGCTAGGCTGGATTATAATAATTTTTGACTCCAACGGCATTTTAATATGGATTAGCCGACACTGAAGGATGAGCCGACCAACAGGTAACTATTTGAGTGATGGCGAGTTATTTCTAGCAGCACGAAGACGCCATTTTGAAACGTCTTATGTTCGTGATATTATTTCAGGCTCTTAATTCTACTTGATATTTATTCTTAACTCTGGCTACTTAATTTACTATAATTGTAACTCCAACGTTAATGAAATCCTGAATTTGAACTGGCTCGAATGATAGGACTAAATTTCAATTCGAATGGGCAAATGAGGAGACTATAGGAGAGGGTCAGGAGATTCACGGACGCCGTTCCATTCCAATCGTAGCCTGGTGGGTAACAATGTAATTGTTGGTTGGAAAGTGAAGATTACATGGTCGGGATGACTCCGTGGTTATGAAGCCACTTTGCTGAAGAAGCGTTTTGGAGCCCCGAGCATTCTCGTCTGGAAAAAGGTAAGTGATTCTTTTTACCTTTTAGAAATGTTTGCACAAATTCTCATCATTTCATCTCTTTAAACAGAAAAACCAACATTTAAAAATTTAGCTTTAAGCATCTTTATCGTATCTCATAGATTTATCTTACCTTTATCTTATCTTTCATTTATCTTGTAGATTTACCTTATTGTACAGCTATCTTACCGTAATCTCAAAACGATATTATATATCTTTAAGCTTAAGCTTAGTAACTTGAATTTTGATCTGATCAATCAAAATAATTATCTTTAATGAGTACTCTGTATTATAGTGATTAAATATTCTGTAGATATTCGGTGTTAATCTTTGAACATTTCAATTTGTAATTTTTGGTAATTTGTTATTCATTCATTATCCTTACTCTATGTACTACATAACGAGTAGTGATATTATTTGCCTATATTTAAATATTTCAAAGGCAATTGAATTTCTCTCAGAGACGTCTGATAGATTTAAAAATATTTCCTGATTTTGACAGATTTTCTAAATATCATAGGTAATCAAGGTTCTTGATAAATATTGCTTATTTTATATTACCTATACAGATTATAGATTATTAAAACTGTTGATTATAATTACTTTGTGATTATGTAATGAAATAATTTTGACTTATTAATGGGCTGATGGTAACATATCAGAACCATTAATTTTAAATAGAGTCATAAAGAAAATTTCATATACTACGATCTTATTATATTGTAATCTTAAATTGTAATCTAGGATCAGTCTTGTTAAGTATTGCTGATTTTATCTTACCTATGCCAAGCGTAATTGGTGGTTGGAATTGGGATGTAATTTTGAAATGATACTCAGTAGAGTCAAAGATTATAATTAAAATTTTTGAGGGAAAGTATATCTTTTATTTCTTGCGTTTACTTACCTTACATTGGTGTCTTAATATGGATAAGATAGATTAAGAACAGAGGCGGTGAATGTATTGAGATGAACATAGGAACAAAATCCTAGTTGTTGCGTTGAGGCTTTGGTGTCGAACGTTATATGAAGCCGATTTATGAAAAAATCAGGAAATAGGTTCACCTGTTTATTAAAGGGTTTATGAAGGAGAAAATTCTGAAGTAAGTAACCTATACTAAAAACCAGAATGGGATCGGACTATTGATTTGTCTGTCATAAGATGTTTTCATAATTTGTACTGACTTTTGCATCAGCATAACTCTATGTACGTCCTAATTAATGTTAAGTCCTCTTGCCATTTTGTCATAATTATGTTAAGCAAAAATTAACTTTAACAGGCGTGTTGAGAATGTGTTATTCGGGACATGGGGCAAGCTTGCATGATATTCATAATTAACGTTGCTCGCTAGAGATTAAACCCGCTGCTAAAACCATTATTATATAGTACCTTTCCTCAAATTTCTCACTTAAAAAATAATGAAATATAACATATTTTAGCAACTTCTCAGCTGCAAAGCGAAAAATCACAATAGAAAAAAATTATGGGATGAGTTTAAAGCATACTTGAGGCCCTAGCAGAAAATTAATTGTGTAGGACATATGTACCTTTGCCCTAAAATAAAAAACAGCACCCCAGTAGAACTGTTAAAAACACTTTGAAGTGAGAAAATGAAATTTAATATTGTGCCGCTCTCGAGAAAATTCTTTTTATGATTTGTTACTCGGTTTTATTAAATTTACCTATCAAATAAAGAAGGTAACTTAATAAAAGAAAGCTAAATTACGTTTAGATGCAAAGCTGTGAAATAAAACAATATGAGAGAGGAAACGAAAATATTTGACTCCCTTAGTTTATTTATTAATTTATTCATTGACGAACAATGTCCACTTATAAAGTGAACTCCTAAACCACCCTAGAGTATATACAATCTTAAATCTATACAGAAAAAGAGAGAAGGAGATAAATATAATATAATTATTGAGAAGTTTAGTTTCAATAACTGTCTCCCAAATAGTCTCTTAGTGCAGAAGAAGTCGAGATAATCATCCCGATTTCCAAACTTTGTAGAACGGGAACTAAATTATTGAGCCGCCATAATTGGTACGATGAAAGCATACAACAAATGCTCTACTCTTGGCAGCCACGGGTAACTCTGACTGGAGGATGCAGGCCAACATCTATAACCCATTAGTGAGGATAATTAATTTATTTAATTTAATTTAAATGAGACTAGGGGTGCATTCGATTTAACGGTTCTCCCGTTAACTACGTTATATATGTGATTGTGGGCGCCAAGCTCTTAGAGACGATGCAAACAGAAAGTATAGAATATTTAGATAACAATAACTAGAATTTACAAAGATAAAAATAATTCACCTCTCATAGAGCCCAGTCCTGTAATAAATCAAAAAAGATAATTTTTTTAAAAACAATATTTAATTTAACAACTAATTTACAATTATCAATGATGAGATTTTTTGTTAAAATTGTTGAAATTCATGTAATCGGATGTAAATACAGCTTATAAATATAATAAAATGAAGTTTAAATTTGACTAAATTAACTAGTAATGTGAACAATGAACAAATTTAGTTATTATAACAAGTTGATCTTTCCAATCTAAAAAACTCCTTGACACATCCAAATACCTAACTCGTCCTGTTATCTGCAAACCACGTGATTAGTTGGGACCTCCACTGCCTGTACCTAAGCTTCCCTGGTATAGGCGTATCCAGGGCTTAACGGCAATTCCCGGAATGGTTCCCTGTTAGTTGTGAGTGGCTGCTGTCGGAACGACTGTCACCACAAATATCTGTATAGGTGTCGTCTTGGAGCAGTAGTTACATAAAAAAATATTGGATGTTTTATACCAACTGGTACCGCTAATTAATTAATTAGAAGAGTATCCTGTGGACCTCAGTTTGACATACAAGGTTTTAACCAACAACTTGAAAATTTACTGTTTAAATTATAATTTAAAGTTCAGCAAAATTGTAAATATGATTAAATAACACTATAAATAATTACTGTTATCCAAGATATCACTCTTCTTTACTTTGCGATATGACATTCAAAAGAAATTATGATTGAAATTAAAATTTAAAAGACATTTATGAAACTTGCCCAAACAGTGGCTCTCGGCAACTTCAAATAGAAAATAAATAGATTTGAATAAAAAATAGGAAGAACGTGGTATAAACTCTCTTAAAACAAGTCTAATGACTCAAGATATGTAATTTCTTTAATTAATCTATAAATATGGCCCTTAGCACATAAACAATAATTTGACGTAAATTACGTCTCAATTATTCAAAGATAAAGATAAGATAATTACTATCTCGCTTTGAGATATGAACTTAGATAAACGATAAAGAAAAAATGAACCAGGTAAATTTACACACATGTGCTTAAACCTCTTTCATATGCAAATCAATGCCGGTACATCATTGATCAAACGTGACACGATAAGTGATAATAATTATAGTTTGATGTTACAAATCAACTGAAAGATTAATGAAATAAGCCTGAAAAACTATGACCAACAATATTACTAAGGAAAATTCAGCGAAATTTTACTCAAATTCAATTAACTACCTTTTACAGGAACATATAAAATTCGCTTTGAGAATCTTCTAAGTAATACTGTTCAATTTAAATGAAAATATGTAAAATCTAAAATCATATGTATAACCACTAACCGATGAAATAATTACGTTCTCTATATTTTTGGATTAAACCATTATCAAATTACGCGAATTTCACCGATAAGATAAGCAATTATTCACCAAAAAAACGGTATTCAAACCTAAAGGTCACCATAAAAAAATTAAGATTGATGAAATCGTCAAACACTCGAAAGTGCAATATAAAAATGCTAAATTGTTTACTTTAGTGAAATATGTTATCAATTCTGTATTTGAAATATGGAAAGACTATTGAAAAATATGCAGGATGAATAGAATATTTTAAGATCAAAAAATGTATCACTTAGCGCGTCGAACGCTTAAACCAAGACGATATGACCGTCTTTTCAAAATTTGCACGTTCTACTCATTTAAATTTAATGACTTTTCATTGGCAATTTAAAACACGTGACAACGATTGTAAGAAACCCGGCCTCAAACTAAGGAAACATTCAACATACGCTAAATGTACCAATCTATTGTAGATTACAGGCATTGAACAACACTCTACGTTCTTCAATTACCTATTATACGAGATAAGTCCGTTTTGGGACAGATGGCACTGCCCGAAATCAAGCGATCTGCACCGACACAAATCCATAAATTAAAGATAAAAATCTGCGTACTTGTTCTCCTTAAAGTTAATTGTGCCAAATATATCCATTCACAGATAGATGTCACTGCCGATCATTATACTGAGTATTGAAAACCATTGATAAATATGTAGAATTAATGAAGCGGAATAGACTAATATTTGATAACATATATTTAACATATATTCCGTTACACATCAGCAGTCAGCTATACCTTGAAGAAGAAGTGAAGATCTGTGCTGGGCATTCTTTTGACCGACAATAGCAAATTCTGAATGCATTGAAAACATTATTAATCACATCTGAAAAATTTCAGCAGCATCTTAAAATTAGGGATTGGTCTTATGATCTCGAGAATTATGTCATCAAAATGTGTCGATAGTAGTTGAGAGTTTTAAAATTTTATTTTAAAGCGTATGATAATTTATTTAAAATTTTATTAATATTTTATTGTTTGGCTTCTTTCTAAAATCAATAAAAATTGACTCTCATTAGTGCAGTATTTATGCAGAATTGGTTAGCAAGAGGTGCTGATGTAAAATAACCTAAAATAATTAATTCATTTGAGCTCTCCAAAGCAGGCAGCTTTTTCATTTTCGCATCGTCACAGAAGAGATCTTAAGGCATGGGGTTTCACGCACCGTTGCATCCCATTAGTTGTATGAAATGAGGTCTAATACATTAGCATATCAAGCATTAAGCAATGTAGATATGATGGAATATTTTTAATTAAAATCTAATTTATTCAAGCATTTAGCATTTTGTGATTTATTCCAGAAAGCACGCACATTTCCATCACTCACACAAAAATTATAATTGGAAGTTTGGTAAATGCAATTGACAAGGCCTGTAGTAGCGTCAAACTTTGATAACCCAATCAAGTCAAAGCTATCGCTAGATTTCAGAAATCACTATTATTTCCTAATGGGATAAAGTCATGACATATAATTCTGCTTAAGTCAGTTGACAAACCATAATTGCAAAAGGCGTATGATATATTTTCTTTAATAAGTATTAATTAAGTTGTGAACTTGTAATTAAATACTAGTTGATCGCCAATTGTATGTCATTTAATAACCTTCAAAATTATTTGCTAATAATTGATGTTTGTTTTGAGACTCGTTTTCCTTATTTTTTGGTTATTCTCAGGAGTGGGTTGTTTCACTTATTAACAGTAATATTTTGTGGGCGCCAGAAATCCTAGAGACAACGCGAACTGGATGTGAACATTTAAATATTAATATTATCAGATATTTGCTCTCACAATCCGCAAAGTCTCACAGGTCTCATATCTTGCGGTAAATAAAAGAGGTAAATTCAAAAACAATTAGTATATTAATTATATGATTAAATCGATGAGAAACAAGCATGATTTAGTTCAACAAATATAAAGTGAAATTATATGTTAAGTGATTAAATTTTAAATGGGATTAATCTGATAAATAAGTTGACTTGATAATGAAATTAATGTGAAAAAAGTGATTAAGCAAAGAAGCTTATATGATAAAATCAAGATTGATCTTTACAATACGTTCATCTTCCGATTGGCTAATATTTAGCTTCGTCCAAAATATGCTGTAACAATTGCTCGTATTGGGATTTCTACTGGAACCGTTTCTGCCTATTCCCATGTGAGTGTCAATTGGATTTATCGAGACTTGTGTGGTTCCTAACGTATCAATTCCCTTCCGTGTGGTTCAGTTCAGCATTTACTGATGTGGACGAACACCTGACGAACACCTGCTGCTTGACAAGCAAGAAGTTTTCTTCAGCCAATCATGACATGAAATGGAAAATAAACTAGTATTATACCAATGTATATTGCTGATTAAATAATATGAAATGAAATATCATGTAAACGTTAGTGACAATGTTAAATCTACTGAGATAACCCGCATCTTTAAAATACTATTTCATTAGACCTGATAAATTAATTTTTGAGACACCCTATATATGTGTATATTTTGAGACACCCCTTATACATGTAAAAGATAAAAACAAGTCATAAATTGAAGTCGAGTTTTTGCGAGGTTTTTTGGAGGAGATCTGAAAGGTATTGCTCGAGAACGAAGAATAGAGAGTCAGAAGCCATCGGAGTGTACGGTTTAATTTGGTGAATTGTTTTGCTTCTGTGTTGCAATATGTCATTACAAGTCGGTAAAATGAAACTTATAATATTGTGATTAGCATAATTTGTACCATTATATATTTTATACTCATTGATAATTCATATTTGATGGCATAACATATAGATATATTTTGATATTGTTATTAACATAATTTGCATAAATATTTATTCTATTTTCATTGATAATTAATATTTGATGGCATAACATATGGATATATTTTGATATTGTTATTAACATAATTTACATAAATATTTCTTCTAATCTCATTGATAAATAATATTTGAGGGACTAACATGTGTATACATTTTCATATTGTTATTAACATAATTTGC
>MU185855.1:22176-41427 GCA_016904865.1 Pissodes strobi | reverse complement strand
GTTGTATGTTGCTGAAGTTGTTTTAGATATTTCATGAAGTCCTTGGTATTCTTTATTTAATAATTTAACGCTAATTTGAATGCTTTTTAACTTAAGAAATTTCAAAAGTTTTTTAAATAATCAAAATTCATTTACATTTCAGACCATACTGTGTCCGGTTGTTCGATAATTAAATGTATTAATATAATTATAATATTACTGGTAAATATAACATTCTAGTGGACTCAAGCATTGTAAACGGAACATGAGAGTGTTTTCGTACCTTAGTAACTGAATATCTAACGCATATTTCCATGTGGTTATTAGTGGTTATATAAAATCTGTTTTTTATTTATTTTAAACCAGGTAGGTAGTTATTGGTAATTATATACGGTCTTTTGACTTTTTGTATAACAGTGAGGTAACCCGCCTATTTAAAATATTATTTCATTAGACCTGATACATTCAATTTTGAGACACCCTTTATATGGATATAAAGAAAGAAACAGAGAAAAACAAGTGATAAATAAATGAAGTCGGGTTTTGCGTTTTTTTAAAGGAGATCCGAAAGCGTATCGCTCGAGAACGGGGATAGAAAATCTCAAACCGGCACAGTGAACAGTTTATTTTGTAAATGGTTTTTTTATCGTGTATTACGGGTCAACAAAATTTATAATATTGTTATTGACATAATTGGTGCCAGTATGTCTTTTATTCTCATATATAATTCATATTTGATGGCATAACATGTGTATATATTTAATGAACTCGTTATATGCTGTGAAAAGCACTGCTTTAAATGAAAACAAAAATGTATTGTTTGCTGTCTTTTCGTGCTGGAATTTTAGTTTTTAGTATGAATGTAATAGTCCAATCAGTGGGGGGCCGTTAAAGGCCTCTGCCATACCATATGTTGTTGGTTTTCGACCTTGGGGAGGGACCGCTCGAGCAGCCATCTTGAATTAAAGATAAAAAACTTTTTCAAAATATATCCGCAGCGGTTGATCTTACGATGAAAATGTTGGAATAAAAGTTAGATATCGATATTTTTACGATGTATCAAGTACAATGGGACATCATCAAAAGGGCGGAACAATTTGGGCCGAGGCAAAAAGGGCAAAGAATATTTTGCAGATAACGAAATTGGCAATTGGTAAATTAATTTTATTTTTTTACTCGGAAACCGTTCAGCGGCCAGAAAAAAGTCAAGAGGTAATTTTTGTTAGAAACTAGTGGAAGATTACGAAAATAATTTTTATTTTGAAAAAAGCAGTAACGTACCATTTTCTCCAGGAATATTGCGATGTTCATCTAAACTCGCCCGAGCAACACGTCGATACCAGGACTTCACGCATTAGTCAGGACAACGAAGACTT
Source organism: Pissodes strobi (assembly GCA_016904865.1). NCBI lineage: Eukaryota > Metazoa > Arthropoda > Insecta > Coleoptera > Curculionidae > Pissodes > Pissodes strobi. The sequence goes on along the minus strand of MU185855.1, from coordinate 40,072 downwards.
GAAAAAACTATTGAACTGGTTTACTCAGCATCCTCCCTTCCCCGAAACCAATTCGCTTTTTTCCATCAGTACAGGAGTTGCGGGGATGATAAGATTAACTATCATTTGGCCAGAGAAAAAGGTATCGAGGTGATGACGAAAATGTTTGTCACGTTCGAAAATTTCGGGTCTATCACATTTAAACGCAAAGACAAGGTCATCCCATTGGCCGCAGTCAACTGCAGCATAAAAGTCGCGGAAGCAACAATTTCCATCAACCCATTTATGCTGTTTCAAAGAATGTGCATTGTGAAGAAATCCGACGAGGAGTTGAAAGATTATCTTGAATTTGATCTTGCTCCATTTCCTTTGTCGCTTTTTTCAGAGGAAGGAATGCGCAAAGGTAAGAAATCTTCATTGTGCAAAGTTTTTACACAATTCACACAATTCGGAAACAACCAAATCAATATTTTGGATGGAGGATACCTTTTGCACAAAGTTGTATGGCGCCGTAAAGATTCATTTGCGTCCATTTCAGAAAAGTACGTTCAATATGTACGAAATCACTACGGTTCACATGGAGTGATAGAGGCAAAAGGAATACAAAGGTCGCAGAAAGATGCCCGTTCAAGTTTTTCAGGAAATATTTTTAGCCAACGAAAACAATAAAGCCCGTTTAATTTCAACGCTGACAAAAAAAATGGAGCAGGCTGCTATTACTGTCAATCAGGCGGAAGCAGATGCTGATGTGTTGATTGTCAGAAAATCGATTTCCTTCTGCTCAAAATTTGATGCTGTTTTCGTAGTTGGCGATGACGTTGACCTTCTTGTTTTGCTGAGAGCATTGGCACCATCTCAAGGAAACATCTACCTCCGCAAACGAGCAAAAGGCAAAATTGCTGAAAGAATATATTCAGCTTATGGTTTAAAACATGAAGAAGTAGCTGAGAACATTCTGTTTCTCCATGCTTTTCGTGGCTGTGACACGACATCGTCAATCTTCAAACAAGGAAAAATGAGGTTTGTTCGCTTCTTCAGAAAACAGCAGGACTCAGTGACACCATTGGCATCTTCAAACATCATGATGCAACACCAGATGACATCGCAGATGCTGTAGAATGTTGTCTCGTTGCTTTGTATGGTGGCAACATGGAAGAAGATCCGCTATCAACGTTTTGCTAGATCAACACAAAAAGTAAATCCAATCTTGCTTCTTTGCCACCAACGAAGGATGTTGCGCGGTATCATTCTTTCAGGACATATTATCAAGTTCAGAAATGGTATGGAATTGAGAAAAACTAGAAGACTGGGTATGGAAGCTTGGCAGCAATGGGCTTGTTCGACTCAACATGACAAAATAAGCAGCACCCGACAACTTATTGAAATTCATTTCATGTAGTTGTAGAAAAGGATGCAGCACAGCATATGGTTCCGGGAAAGCTGGGGTAAGTGTTCTGTTGTGTGTGGCTTCTGCAATGGTCAGTGATGCGAAAATGTCCCTGAGGTTCAAATCGATAGTGAGGACGAAGATGACCAAGACTTTGCAATGGAAGAGCAATGTATTCCCATAAGCACCGATTATGATGATAACCGGCCCGACAACGAAAGGAAAATGCAAATAAATTGCGAGGTTCATGCGTCATTTCCTTTTAAGATCGCCACGCTGTGGATTAGGCCTTTCGGTGATACCACCATAAAAAACGCGCCATTTACTCTACCTTAAGAGCTCAAAGTGGTGTGGAAATAAGTAGAACTAAGAAATCAGGGAAATATTACAAGCAGCGGTGGCTGGTGAGGTATTGCCAAGGTGCCACGATGCCACGGCATTACCTTATTTTTCAGTTTCTTTTTATGTTGTCCGTTATATTTTAATGAGGCATATGAAGGTTATAACATATTTTTTTCAGAAAAATAATGTAGTGCCATGGCACCGTGGGTGGCACTACCTCACCAGCCGCTGCTGATTACAACTAAAAATAGCGAGAATTTCGGAAAAATTACAAAATTGTGAAGTTTTTTTGGAAAATAGGTTCAATTTTTCGTCGCTGTACCTTCCATCCAAGATGGGGGCTCGAGCGGTCGCACCCCAAGGTCGAAAACTTGGATTTTTTCATCAAGGCCTAAACCTTAACAACATATAAAAAAGTTACTACTACACCACCTTTTGTAGGGCAAAACACCCCACTCACTGGCCTATATTTGTAATGTAAGCAAGGAACTTGATGAATCAACGTTTTTCTTCCTTGACTGGGCGAATATCCTAGTTATAAATCATGGGCTTACGCACTACGTCGTTCTTTTTAACAAATTTTATCATGTTTTAATGATTTGTTTTTTTATAATTATGTGAAAAAGGCATTGTTACTATCAAGCCTGGATTTTTGGTTAAACAACCAATTAGTTTGTGGAAAATTAGAAACCTATGTGAAATTTAAATTAACATTCATTTGCAACCTTGATTTTCGACTTGCAGCCAGTTGCTTGTAAGCACCCGAAAAGATCATTTTAGAGATATTGGCTCAAATTGCAACTATAGCTGAGTAGCATTCCATATGGAACCTCAGTACCTGCTGGCGACGTCTGGCTAACTAAAACCAAACTCTTCAATTTTGAATTTATTGTAGTATTGTCACAGGTGTGGAACGACAAATTGTGATGCGGGAGAGAGTAATTTAATTAATTGATATACGAATATGGGTTGTACAGCATAATTCGGTTTAGGAATTTAGATCGAGGGTTTCTCTGCCGTACTCTTTCCCCTCGTAAATTCCAGGCTGAGTAAGGCTTGTTTTTCTCTAATAATTTGGCATGTTTCCTTTAATAAAATAGGCATATTAGGAATCTGTGGTTTAATTTACATGACGCACATATTCCTCAAATTTTCCTAATTGTGTTTCGTCGAAGCGCATTCGGGGTAAGTAAAATTGTACAACACAACGTAGGTATTGATCTTCTTTTTAATCAATTTCTTTTAAATCTATGTTGATGGTCATTGGCAAAATAAAGACAAAGCACAACTTTACTTATCTCATTCAACTATGTTGAACAGACCCGGGCTGGTTATACTACAACAGGTAAATTATTTTGCTTACCGCAAATTGTAAACGTTATTTTCTACTTACTTACCTAGTCATTATTAATTAGTAATTAATTGTAAGTAACACTGAGTACCTTGAGTACCCCAGTATTGAAATTTATTATTTTTATTTATTTGAGTTAAAGTCAAATTATTTCAAACCGTTGTAACAAAGCAAACCATTTGGTTCATTTTATGGTAATAAACCGATATTTTTGTTCTATTTGATTCACGTGATGTTTTAGCATAAGTATTCCAAAAGGAAACTAAATAGTAAGTAATGTCGGTGCCATTTAAATCGGCTCAATAATTACATATTGTATATTTTATCGTTGCGAAGCCTAATCCAAAACGAGTTCCAAATTACAGCTTGAGGTTTTTCCGTCTTGTATAATCTGCAAGTTAGTGGCGCCTCTTAAAAATGCATTCCCCTTCCCCCTATTCTCTGGCATTTGAGCTAGGACCAAATGCGTACGCTTAGAGGACAACTACGGTCAGCCTAGGCATCGTTATTTGTAAATTATCTTGCATTCATTCATTCTCATTTTGTCTCAATCTGAGGTAAAAATCAATAAATAAAATTAGAAGCTAGCATAGAGCGGCGCAGGGTGCTGACGCTATAAAGTCCAGTATACAATTTTGCTGATAGGCAAGTAGTATAATATTCGTTTAATTTAAGTTTTCACATTTATTCTTCATTATCTTGCATACAATTTGAATTCACTACTATAATTGAGCTTAGGTGAAACTTTAATATTTCTCGTCCTTATAGTTACAATAAAAATGTCGTGAAAGCACAACTAAATACCTGGGATGCAGTAAAGCGATATGTGCTAAAATTTTATATCGAAATTAATATGGCGTTTCTCAAACATCAGCCCAATTTATCTAATAGGGTTTAAAGGATTTCCGGAATTCGGCATCGCAGTATTTTGCATGGCACTTAACGGTATAAAGATCCGATACGGGAATGCAAAGTGTAATAAAATCTGGAAACCTACTGTCTAATAAAATTATTTTCTGGATTAGGATCATCCATCACTTTTGCGCTCTTCATTGATTCTAGGGTTACGCAACCCCTCCCGCTACATTTCCGTTTAGTGAAATTAGGGGGAATAAGTTTTAAATTCTTATGGCTTCAGAAAGCTAAATTTGTAATCAGTTAAAAAATTTGAACCATTTGCCTTTTGTCTGTATTATTCATCATGCTTAGTAGTATGCAGAATAATTTTTTATGTAATACATTAAATGCTATTCAATTGAAATATGTATTGAATAACGACACAAATTACAATAAACGTGCAGTTGTTAAAATAAGATCAATATTACATTTTAAAGCTGGATTAAATAAAATCACTTTAAAACAATAAGTTTAGTCGAGGTGAAAATTTATTATTTCGAAAATATGGCGAATATTCTATAATTACGATATTGCAGTAAAATGCGAAGCTGTGCGAAAAACTTACTATACATTTACCTACTCCGATTCACTTCAAAGTTCATTTCAAAACTGTAAATAATTAATTAGCTTGATATTATTAATAACACTCTTTGGTATGTGATGGTACGCTCGGCAAGAGATGTCTTCAATAGATCAACCACAATTGATCTTTTGTATATAGCCTTCTATTTTACAGGAAAATTCCTAACTTTTTTGAGAACCTCAGAATATTTTGAGGGCTGAGCTTTTGTAGATCTCCAGGTGTCACAAGGGCATTTTCGAGATGCCTCAACCTTCGGCAGAATCTGCATTGTAGTAAGTGGTTTTCTCCATTTTCTTGAGGTCGTACCTCCAAGGGCCATGTCCAGTCCAGTCTACGACCAGTTTTCTTTAATTTTTTGAAGCTGGAGATGCTTTTCTGTGTAGTTAGGCGAGTGAGAGATAAGACTTTTGGCCTGTCTCTGCCCAGGTGCATTGGCCCAATGTGTCTCTCTCCGTCTGTTTTCCCAATTTCTGAGTTAATTCATTACGTGCCATCTGGTGATGCCATAGAATAGTTTAGGCCCGCAATAGGCAGTCTGTGCACCATCTCATGCAAGCTAGTCAGCGGCTTCGTTGACTTCCACACTCTTGTGTCCTGGTACCCACATTATAGTCAGTCTCTCTCTGTTTGCCAGTTGATGTGTAGCCATCCGACAAACCCACACTAGCCGGGAGTTGATTTTGCTGATGCTAGCGCTTTTAAGGCTGCTTGACTATCTGATAGCATATAGATTTCTGCACCTCTTAGGCCTTTTTGGCAGATTCATGGATGATTATATTGATAGCATTTAGTTCTGCTTGAAAGATTGTGGGAGTGTTTCCTAAAGGTGCAGAGATTCGACACCTAGGACCGTAAACTTCAGATCCCACTCATTCTTTCATTTTTGATCCATCTGTGTACCAGACAAGTGATCCCCTCTCTAGTTGTTTTAGTCCTTCCCCTGTAGTATTGCGGTCTTCAATTACCACTTCAAAGGACCGATATAAATGATGTTTTGTTTCTATTGTATCAGTTGGTTTGGTCATCGCCGCTATCTGGATGTCCTTCGGAATTTTGAAGGTAACCAGTCAGGTTTCCTGATTTCAGTTTTTGTGTCTGAATGACTCCATACGCACTGGTCCAGGCCTCCTTTTTATAATGCATATGTGCAGCGGAAGGAGGTTCAGTAGGGTTTCCAGAGCTTCTGTGAGTCACGTTTTCATAGCCCCTGTTTTACCCAGACAGACGAGCCCTTGTACTCTCGTTAGCTTTCGCTGTGTTGTGATTTACTTTGTTTTTACCCACCAAACTGAGAAGGCGTAGGTTATAATAGGCTTTACAACAGTGTTATAGAACCACCACATGATGGAGCGTTTTAGGCCCCAAGTATAAACAAAGAATCGTCGACAGGCCCAAAGCAACACACGTTACTCTGTTTTAAGATTGCTAAGAATCAAAATGGGAATTAAAAAATGCCAAATTACTCTGCAAGCAGTCAAGTATTTCATATTCTGACAAACGATGCTAACCCAAGCCTCTGATGCTAAAGTCATGGAAACTATAATGCTTAATTCAGGACTCTTGTTGAAAATAAAACGGTCGTGTTCGAACATTTTCAATTTTATAATAATGTTGGGGCCTATACATAACGACTTCTAAATTTATTGCGGCATAAATTCCTCATTATATTTCACATAACTGAGTATAACACGCCTTTGTCTGCACCGCTTTCTTCTCTAAGGAATTTTTCATAATATACGTCAATTAAAATTTTTTAACTAAACTTAACCGAACAAAAAATTAGGACCTGACCTCAGTGAATCCACGTTCGAACTGTTTTTATGCGAATTTGAAATAAGGTAAACTTTGTTTTCGCTTTGGAATATTTCGGCGATTATTAAAATCGCATGGAAAACGAAACCTAATTTAATAATCGAATTCTCGTGGAGAGCACAAAGAAGCTAATTTTTTGGGGTATTATCCCTCATACGCCCGTGACCTAATTTTTTCGTCATTTAACAACAATTTTAGAACAGTTTGCTTTAGATTGCTCAATTGGACCTAGTACTATTACTAAATTGTCCCGTTGAATGGGAACCAAAGATGGTAAATACAATAGCGGATATCTATAAATTTCTTTTTAAAAGGTGTAACGCTTTTACTACTCTTCTAATTTTAATTCAGAGCCTTCACTTCATAATTAGAAGAGAGTGAGTGAAGGTAGGTAGATTTAAAGTTGATATTAAGAAAATTTGCTTTTAATGATGTGTAGGCTAAAGCATGTTGTCTACGGAGCATACAAATTAGGCCCCATACTCAATTGCCAGAGTGTATGGGAGGTTTATTTATATAAGGCGACACTAACTTGCAGATGGCACAAATCAGAGAGCTCCCAAATTGGAAAATGGAGGTCGTTATGGCTTAGGCCTCACAAATAAACTAATATGAATGATAAATAAGCGGTGGCCACCAGAAACTTACCGATAAATAGAATGAACAATAAAATTCAATTAAAGCAAATGACACTAAAAGTAGAACAAGGCTATTTAACTATTGAGCCCGCTAAAAAAACAAATAAATTATAAAACAAAATATTAAATCGTGTCAAGATTGACGTTAATCAAAAACTATCAAATTATGGCTCCACTTTGCACAATTTATGTACTTTTGTAGCTGCATCATACACCAAATTTTTCACAACATCAAACATTACTCTCATGGTAACATGTATCCCGTGGCATACTAAAGGAGACTGGCATTTATAGCTTCAATACATGTGAATTATAGGGAATTCTATGCATCCAAAAATTACACACTCTCCAGAAAACTTCTTAATTTCTTTGGATGTTAGCCTCAAGGGTTTTCCGTCTATTATGCACTCATTGCAAAGAAATCGTCATCAAAGTACCTTTTTGTGCAGTCAGATCAGTTCCAGAATAAAGAAGCACACTTAGAGGCATCCGTACTCACAAAATCACTAAGTTGAGGTTTGAAACATTTAGTCAAGTGCGGTGCAATTCAATTTTATCCACAATACCGAAACATAATTTTCCCACTCTACCAGCGTTTCGCTAACTATGTAGAAATTTTCCGCCTATTCTGCACCTATTTCAAAGAAATTCTATCCAAGTATTATTTTGTGCAGCCAGATCAGTTCCAGAATCGAGATGCTCATTTGAAGACATGCATACTCACATATTCACTAAGTTGGGGTTGGAACCTTCGGCCAAGTGCACTACAACACAATACCGAAACATTACCTTTGCACTATACTTCTGTTTCGCTAGACATGTTAGCATCATGGAGATGATTAAAACTCGAGTCTAGTTATCTTCTTAGAGCGCAATACTTTCACCAACTCTATTCCTCATTTATATTAATGACCTGCTGACCGAATCGAATGTTTTGCAAGTGACAGTACCCTTGTCTCTCAATTTAGAAAAAAAAACCTTTACCAGCGACTGAGACTTATCACCGCAAACAGGAGCAGATTAGAGCAATTAATTAAGACCTGGAGAAAGTTCAAACTTGGGGCGATAGAAATTTAGTTCAGTTCAATGCAGCAAAGACCCAAGCAATCACGTTTACCGAGAGGGCCATTACGGTGGGCATCATTATGGCAGGATCGAATATTCCTTCATCCTCGTCACTGGGTGTCTCGGTGAACATCAATATTGTCACGAATAGTTTTGGAGGTTGTGCGTTTTTAAAAGAATAACGTCTCAGAGAAAAGCCGCGTCGCGATTAGTACAATGACGGGGTCTTAACGCTTCCCTTAATCTGCCACTGTATATTCTTTTCGTGAGAACACGCCTTGCTTAGCATGCCGGAGGTAACTGAGGTAGACCGGAGCCGAGTTACGTTGGGTAAGAAGAGATGATAAAGTAAGCACGTTGAGTTTATAACAATAATAATGTATTAACGAGAAAACTTTAACAATGACTATTGGTCAAAAAATTGGATTCAATTTTACCCGATTACTAAGATGCGCATGTTTTCTCAATCTGAGGTATAGTTTATAGGTCTTTGTTTACTGTCTTATAATTATGGCTTTCCTTAAGAGTTGAGTTTTATTTAAGAGCACTAGAATGTTTCACTAAACTTTTTAACTGACTATTTAGAGGCCTGTCTTTCTCAAGACTCTGACAAACTTCTTAATTTTGACTTTACTACGGTGGTTGTGAAACCTCTAGACACAGCAGTCGTCAAGTGACTAACCAGTACTAGGTTTGGGTCAGGAATAAAGGAGTAGAATCTAAAGCAGCTGTCTAGCTGCTTAAGTCTCTTAATTTAAGCTCGCGACACAGTTTATATTTAAAAATGTTTATCTGTACACAATTTACCGATTTTAGTTCCATGAAATATCGTACAGTCAATTATTCTAATATGTAACATTAATAAATAAGAGGTATATTATACTTTACGCTAACATATCTTCTTTCTTCTGGCTTGTCCCTCACTTCTTGGTGGCTAGATGGCGCCCTTTGAAAACTACAGCCAAAGTAACCATCGTCTGTTTGTTCGTGTGTCTGCATCGTGTAGCTTTGATGTGTGTCGATCTGCCAGATTTGCCCCATCTTTACTTGAGCGAGTATTCGCCGAGTAGTTATGCTGGTCGGACCCGGTCATAGTGCTTCGTTTTCCTTCCTGCGATCGGTACCCCTGACCCTGTCAAGTCGTCGACCTCGAAGTCTAACCTCTGGAAAAAATGCTATCGTGTTCTTATTCGTCAATTCGTCATTTTTTTTCTACGGTAGCGTTTTTGCGTTGTGGTATCACCTAGATCAAAAATTATATTAAAATTTGTTGAATTGATACAATGCCGAAGATTTATATTTGACTTTGCACTTTACGGTCGGTTTTATGTTCCTGCCAAATGCAGTAATTGCAATGTGACTGGGAATTTGCCTCTGAATTATGATTTGAGGCTGGTGCCTAGAAAGGTTAGTGTTGTGTTTCTTATATACTTTATTCCATCTTTACATAATTTATTAGCATCATCATGCTTTATTTTAAACTCATAATATATATACATTTTTATATATTTCCTCAATTGTTTCAACTTCTTATGCTTCTCAATAAATTTCCCTTATTATTTCTCCAATTATTTCACCTTATGTGTGCCTTACATACACAACTTTTGCTTACATATTTCCTCACTATGTATGCTTCGTTTTATCTTATAAACATATTCTTCTATATCATGCTTTACATACCCATTACTTGCTTATGTAAACATTTCATCTGAGCTTCTGATGCACAAAAAATTTTTGCTAAACTTCCGTACTGTCAGTTTAGTTATTTCAGTCCGTACGCTCCACTTTCCGGTGCCTAAAATCTTTGCTGTGACGTTCTCTTTGAGATAATCCGTCGTTGCAGTCTTAAGCAGGATGCGCACTGAATCGACTCGGATCGGTCGGCTCGGAGCGGTACAATAGGCAGATTTTGCTATGCATGTAATTAAATGCGTTGCCGCGCACTCGATCGGACCGGTTGACTGTCGACTGGTCCGATCGAGTACGCGGCAACGCATTTAATTACATGCATAGCAAAATCTGCCGATTGTACCGTTCCGAGCCAACCGATCCGACTCGATTCAGTGCGCGTCCTGCTTTATTTAGACCGGAGAACACTTTACTTTATAATACTTCCTCGTATATACATATATTCTTCCTGTATATACTCTAAATACACACATTTAAGTGACTAACCGGTACTAGGTTTGGGACAGGAATAAAGGAGCAGAACCTAAAGCAGCTGTCTAGCTAACTTTAGGAGCGAATATAACTCGTAGGCAGCTGTCTAGCTGGTTTTGGTGAGAACAAAGTCTGGAGGACTAAAGGTTCGGTAGCGTATTTATATTAAAAAAGTGATGATCATTGCATGCTTAAGGTTGAAAATTGCTCCCGTTGATTGCTCGCGTTGTTTATAGTTTGCCTTTAATAATTATATAACAATCTCCAAGTTCAAGTTCAAACTTAGGACAGGGTAATATTTCCTTAGTAGCCTATGCACTTTAGTAGATTACAATAATATGTCCTGGCATGACCACGTGGCTAACATCTCAAAATTAGCCTCCCAGCAGCTTGGTGCACTATTTCGCAATTAAAAACTGGATAGACCGCAGCAGTTGCTCTTGCTCTACAAAGCGCAAATAAGACCGTGCTTAGAATATTGTTCACACGTCTGGGGTATTCCACCAAAGCACACCTTAAAGCTGATGGATTCCATTCAGAAGAGAGCTGTGCATCTCATCGGCGACCCGGAGTTGACCCGGAATCAGGATAGTCTGGAACACCGCAGACAAATGGCCGAGATGTCCCTGTTTTACAGATGCTTTCAAGGCAGATGTTTCCAAGATTTGGACCGTCTCATCCCGCCCCTGGCAATGCTTGTCAGACTGTCGCGACAAACGGCAAGTGCGCAGCAGTTCGTGGTAAAATTGGAAACACCTAGTACATCGCTTTACAAGAACTCCTTTGTCTGGCGCATTGCTTCCAAAACTGTTTTTTCGCTGGAAACTCACTCCCAGGACATCTGTTTCCCGCTAATTACAACCTTGAACTATTCATGAACCCTGTCAATCAACATCTTGGCACACACACCGTTCATCGAGCACCATAGGATCTCCTTTAGTGTGTATACCACTGCCATAAAAAACTGTGTTGTAATCACAAAAGCACTATTATTCCATCTGGGCGGCATGGGGGCAACTAGTCCTCACTTTCACTGGAAGCTATTCTTTCTTCGTTCTCTTCCACGCAAAGAATTTCCTTAACACACTCATATGTGCAGTTTCATCTAATTACGATACACCTTCAATGTCAAAGTTCGAGTCAATTTCGACTAAAAGGTCACATATCGCATCGGGATTTTCCATCCATTTATCTAAATTAACTAGGTGTTTTTCGAATAATTAAAACGAAAATATTATAAAGGTATGAAAAACTAGCTGCACTAATGTTAACTCGTGGGTTAACTTTTATATGCGCAAAACCCAATTCAACTCTATGTAAACTTGGCTACATGCATGTAATTTGGTATCAAATATGTTTTTCTTTTTTGACGTCATTTTCGCCAAAACAACTTGCATTCTGCTTTGTCCACAACAAGTAACTATAGCGTAAATCGGCCACACATCTATAATGGGGGATAGGGAAGATAACACACAATCATGCTGTGCAGGAGTGAATGCGTACAAATCGATTTCTGACCCCTATTACCCTATGGATAAGGAAGTCAGAATTGTGATAGCTAGGAGCGTAAAGGCCGAATAGCTAATATTGCATAAATTGGAAGTCCACATCACGATGTTGTAAAATACTCTTTTAACAAAGGGCTGACTTCTTCAAGAAAAATTTGTTGAACCTTCAGCATTCGCATTAAAACACATTGTTGATTTTAGTGCGGAAATTTCAAATATGCTTCGCAACTGATCAGTAGTTTAGAATCTAATAAATGTTATGACATATTTTTAGGATATCTCTATACATGTAATCACTGATATGGAAAATACATTAAAATATAGCAGTGCTATTAGTTATTATTAAAGGAGAACCGAATATTCTGAAGCAAACCTATTAACTCTTTAAGAGTAAAATTTTCAGAAGTTTTGGAACGAATCCAGAATATAAATTCATTTGTAAATTTCAGTAAATCTTGAACCAATAGCAGCACCATAATATATCCTGAAAATAAATTCCCAGTGATCGGAATAAATAATATCAGACTATAAAATTTAAAATATTGTCATTCCTGGAAACATTGGATATAGTATAAATATGTTTTGAAGCAACAAACAATGACTGCTGTCCGCGATATATTTTGAGAATATAAAACAAACTTCTATACACGTTAACAAGAATACGTGGGTAAAATATTGGGATATAAATACGTTTATTTAATAAACTATTTTCATTTTTTAAATAATTAACGCTAGTAAATTGGTTGTAGGTTTATGCACATAATGTGATGTTAGGTCTGGTAATCATCTCCCAGGTAAATTTGAAAACCGTTGTGCACTCAGATTAATCGCTCAGTTAATTGAGGATCAACAGTTTATGATTGTGTAATTATTATTTGAGTGTTTTCGACTGGAACTTTATCCCCTAGAGCCCTTTTTTCTGATACAGATAATCTTCCTATCTGCCTTTCTCCTTATTTGAAACATAATGATAATGATTACTGCAAGGATTGTCCTTATGAATTTTAAGAGAGCGCATAACATAGCTATAATAACATAATGAGTATCCGGCCCTTCGTTTAAGATATCAGGTGTTATGGCCAGTATATTTGGCAAATAAAATAAATATGTGTGGATATCATAATTATTATTTGAGTGTTTTTGACTGGGACTTTATCATCTTTAAACCTTTTTTTCTGATACAGATAATCTTCCTATTTGCCTTTTTCCTTATTTGAAATGTCTTATAATGATTACTGCAAAGATTGTCTTTATGAATTTTAAGAGAGGGCATAATATAGCTACAATAATATAATGAGTACCTGACCCGTCGTTTAAGATATGAGGGCTTATGGTCAGTATATTTGGCAAATAGAATTAATATGTGTGTGGATATTGCATAATTTTGGAATATTGTAAACATGGAAAGGACTAATTTTGCTAAATAAAATAAAATATTTTTAAATAATAATAATAATGATTCAGCTCATTCCTTTATGGGGTAATACTTTTCGTCTATACTGACGAATCGTTTCATTGTTGCAACACGATTTTCTTATTAAGGTTAAAAAAAGAAAGCATTTTAACTAAAACAAACCTAACACCGGAGAGTCGTGTATGCAATACTCGGCTCCAGGAGTGAAGTTCATTAGCGCCACCAGTTCTACCAGCTAAATTGTAAAAGCTCCGCTGGTATTATACGTAGTTGATAGGCACGTTTTATGAAGCAAGAAAACACAATCTTAATTTACGATTCGATCTCTTGGCTTCTTGTTTTTTTTTTAATTTAAAACAGCAACAATCTTACAGTGAAATTTAAAAACAAAGGAATGAACACAAAAAAAACATTAAGTAATTAATGATGATGGTACAATATGAAGATTAATACATATAGGTAAATGGAAATGCATGAACTAGTAGCTGCACCAATATGAATGCAGTAGGTAATAATAATATTGTCAATTAATAGCAAAGCCACAATAATTACATCAATCGGCCGGAAAATAAATGAATTAATAAAATTAATGAAAGGTACCTTAGAGCTGGGCCAGCATTGCTAGATTTATATTAAAATAGATCAAAAGGTCTGTTGCTGCAAAGGCTGCAAGCTCAGCAGTTGAGGTCAAAGTCGCCTGCTCGAGAAACCCTGTAGTGAAATCTTGTAAGGGCTTCTAGCCCCTGTAGTAAAAACCTGCTTCTGGCTGCTGGCCCCATTAGTGAAACCTTGCAATAAGACCCGACAATAAAAGTTGGAGTGTTGCCTGGAGGATCAACTGCCTCGGTTTTATAAGATGAGCTCGGAAAGCATCTAGTGTAATATTTAAATCCCGATAAATCGGTCGTGTCAAAGCACAAACTAAGAACTCAACACAATATCACCTACAATTACACTTCAGCAAAACACTTCCTCTATTCCTGGTAGATATCTCTAGAAGAACCAGATCATCGGTTTCAGTCAATTTGCCTTTTTCCATTTCGACGGAATTAGAGATCAAAAAAAGTGGTATTGCCGGGATCTGGTCGAAATGAAGAAATAGTCGATACGAGGAATACATCTAAGCTAATATACAAGAACTAAGCGTTGTAAACCGACTGCGGAAGCAACAACTAATAAGCTAAATTTAAAATTTTCAACACATAATAGGAAATATTCCTTAGCGAAATAATAAACCTTTAAAAATCCAAATTCACAGTAACAATTATGGGAAAATAGTCCATTACTAATATTTAGGGCTACCAATCGAATATTACAAAAGTTATATCATGCCACGTGAAAAGATAAATATAAAGTAGAAATCCCAAATAACAAAGTGCCCAACTGTAGGGAAGAAGATGGAAATACAATATAACCTTCTAAGTCCACCAAATCATTAGAAAGGAAAACAAATCTTGACTATTTAATGAAAATTAAAGATAAATATTGGAGTTTCTGTTAATTTTAATAACACTAAATCTATATACAGAAATCATTGATTTCTTCCCAGAAACACAATACTAAATTATTGTAAATATAGTATTATTAGTATTATTAGTACCTCAGAACACAGCCAAACACACCCAAGCTAACCTAATAAAACCCCATTACACTGACCTAATAGACCGGTAATTAAACCATATGACATTATTCTGGTCCTCTTGTCAAAGTTTATTCAAAACTGGATCAAAATATTCCGGAGGTAAACTCCCCGGCCATTCGGATCTCCCCGCGCTGGGTGGCCCTGGGAGCCCTTCATTCCGCATTTCACAAACAGCAAAGATACCGAACCAATTTAGAATAGATTTCTGCAACATAAGAGGCCTAAATACAAACATAAATTCGGTACACCAACATCTACAAGCAAATAGACCACACATATTAGCCCTTACAGAAACACAAGTATGTTCTACAACAACAACAGTGAACTACCTCTATCCTGGTTACGACTTACATACCCGATTTAGATATAAGTTCGGAATATGCCTTTTTGTCCGAAGCGACCTTTCATGTCATCGCGAGGAAACACTCGAACCGAACAACCTTGACGTCATGTGGCTCAAGTTCACCGCCAAGGGATTAACCAAGTTTATATGTTGTCTCTATCGCCCTCCGAGCGATAGAGCCTACCAAAGCTTTTTCTCAACACTAGCTACCACCTTTGACTCAATACAGGTCGATCACCCCAGTTCAGAAATAATCGTTCTGGGAGACTTCAATGCCCACAACACCAACTGGCTCAAACATCACAACAAGACCGACAACGAAGGTAGAGAAGCTGAAGCATTTGCCATCAGCTGCGGGCTTACTCAACTTGTAGACGAACCAACTCGAATCTCAGAGAGGGGCGAATTCGCCGCCCTCCTGGATCTTTTTCTGACCACCAATCCTGACCAGTACAAGGTTACAGTTGGTCCGCCATTAGGTACCTCCGACCACAAACTTATTACAACGGTTTGTGAATTGCCACGCATACAGAAGGATCCACCATTGCCTCGCAAAATCTGGCATTACAATTCTGCAAACTGGGACGATCTAAGGCAGTTTTACCTAGATTTTCCTTGGCTCGACGTCTGCTTTGCCACTGACGACCCGTCAGACTGCTGCGAAGAGATCATGCAAGTAATCTCCTCAGGAATGGAAGCATACATCCCAAATTCCATCAAGTTACCATCAAAAGGAAAGCCCTGGTTCGACAAAAGATGCGAAAGAGCTGTAGGAAGGAAACAGCAAGCCTATAAGTACTGGCAGCAAAATCAGACCGCTGAAAATCGCAATTATTTTATCGATGCGAGAAACGAGTGCAAGCGTGTGATCGACGAAACTAAGGACAAACACAATCAAAGGATCAGGAATAAACTTTTGCAATGCCCCAGTGGCTCCAGGAACTTCTGGTCGGTAGCAAAGGCAGTAAGTAACAACTTTACAAAAACGTCTCTCCCACCTTTGACGGACGAACGTGGCATCACGGCGACTACAGCCAGGAAGACGTGCCCCAAAGCAAGACTCTCCCCACTATACCGAACATCAACACCACCATGGCAGAAGTCAAGTTTTCTCATCGTGATATTCGCAAAATCCTTAAAGAACTAGATACGCAAAAGGCATCAGGACCGGACGGAATACCTGCCATCGTGCTAAAGAACTGCGCCAACGAACTAACACCTGTTTTTTCCAGGCTTTTTTCTCTTTCTTACAGAAAAGGGATTTACCCATCCTCTTGGAAAGTCGCTCGAGTGCAACCTGTTCCAAAAAAAGGCAAGAAAACCACGCCTTCAAACTATCGCCCGATTGCCTTGCTTCCAATAATCTCCAAAATCATGGAACGTGTAGTCAATCAGCAACTACTCAAGTACCTCGAGAGCAACAGAATAATCAGCGATAATCAATACGGCTTTCGCAAAGAGAGATCGGCAGGAGATATATTGGCCTATGTCACTCATATATGGAGTAGGGCAATTGAAAACTACGGAGAGTCTCGAGCGATTGCGTTGGATATTTCAAAGGCATTCGACAGGGTTTGGCATGACGGACTGCTCAACAAACTGCCGTCCTTGGGACTGCCCGCCTCTCTCTGCAGCTGGCTGGCCAGTTTCCTTAAGAACCGATCCCTACACGTTGCAGTCGATGGACACATCTCGGACACATTCACCATCAACGCGGGCGTGCCTCAGGGCGCAATACTTTCACCAACTCTGTTCCTCATCTATATTAATGACCTGCTGATCGAAACGAATAATCCTGTTTACAGTTTTGCAGATGACAGTACCCTTGTCTCCCACTTTAGATCAGAAAAACCCTTACCAGCGACTGAGACTCATCACCGCAGACAGGAGCAGATTAAAGCAATTAATCAAGACCTGGAGAAAGTTCAAACTTGGGGCGACCGAAATTTGGCCCAGTTCAATGCAGCAAAGACCCAAGCAGCAACGTTTACTAAGAGGGCCAATACAGCGGGCCCTGACATCATTATGGCAGGATCGACCATTCCTTCATCCTCGTCAATCGGGCTGCTGGGTGTCTCGGTCAACAGCGATATGTCATGGCATGACCATGTTGCTAACATCGCAAAATCAGCCTCCCAGAAGCTTGGTGCGCTATTTCGCAACAAAAAACTCTATACACCGCAGCAGTTGCTCTTGCTGTACAAAGCGCAAATAAGACCGTGCTTAGAATATTGCTCACATATCTGGGGTGCCGCACCAAAGCATACCCTAAAGCTGCTGGATTCCATTCAGAAGAGGGCTGTGCGTCTCGTCGGCGATCCGGAGTTGACCCGGAATCTGGATAGTCTGGAACATCGCAGACATGTGGCCGAGATGTCTCTGTTTACAGATACTTTCACGGCAGATGTTCCCAGGATTTGGCCCGCATAATCCCGCCCCTGGCAACTCCTGTCAGGCAGTCCCGACAGACGGCAGGAGCGCACCAGTTCGTCGTACAACTAGAAACACCTAGAACATCGCTTTACCAGAACTCCTTTGTCTGGCGCACTGCATCACTGTGGAACTCACTTCCAGGACATCTGTTTCCCACTAATTACAACCTACAAATATTCAAGAACCGTGTCAATCAACATCTTCGCACACACACCGCTCGTCGAGCGCCAGCCTTTAGTGTGTGTGCCACTGCCATAAAAAAAAAATTAAAATCTTGAGACTTAAATGTTTACACATAGATGTTCAGGACACAAATGAAGTACCTAACTTTATAAAGTAAGT
>MU185855.1:0-22076 GCA_016904865.1 Pissodes strobi | reverse complement strand
AAAAAAAAAAAAAAAAAAAAAAAAGTTGAAACGCAAATTAACCCAAGCTAACCACAAAACAGGGCAGATTTGTACCTCAAAACATTGAGCATTTTCTATTTCTTTTAGGTTTTCCAGCTTCGTTGGTGTCACCAAATTAGCAATTGTGTTTTTTACACCCTGTGTTCAGAGCCGAAGAGGCCTTATTCAAGAAGTTTACAATTGATATGGAGAAATACGGAAACAGATTATCCCACGAACATGTGCAAAAGTTTTTATTTATATCGTATTTTGTGGCACAATACAAGAAATTAAAAGCCGCTGTGTTTTATCGTTGTAGGACTTACCTGGTTTGAATTGGTGGTTGAAGCTGTGATACACAATGAATAACTACACGTTCTAATATGTGTCGAAGCGCTGCACGCAATTACAGCTCTCTGAAGCACATTTCCATATTGGTATATCTAGCAGTTCACACTGGTCGGTTTACTTCAATTTCCACGAATTTTACATATAAAATTTGACATGTTTAACCGATTAAGTCTTAAGTAATTTAGTCGTAACAATTCTTTTCCAGGTCAGGTTGCTCGGTTTTTCATTCATTAGCTTTTTTGGGTTTATTTTAGTTCAAGTCCTTTTTTTGTAACCATATTTGGAGTAACTAAATCAATGTTACTGTCTTCTTCTTCATAATCGACTTTCATTTGACGGAAAACATTGGTCCCCGCTTCTGGCTATTGCTGGTTAGTCTTTGTCCAGCTTCCATCTGAAGACTTGGTTGGTCTTGGAGAGGGTTTTTGGTTCTTTTAACTTTTTGATGATCTTCCAAAAGTAATTCTGTTGTCTCTGAGAAGTATATGATTTTTTTATCCAGAAATTTCTATTCTCGTTTTTTTTTGGTAGCATCGTATATTCTGGGTTAATCAAGCATGGTACAAAGTGCTTTGAAGTCTCGCCCTACTATAGAATAAAAGTAAAAAGCTTTTAGTTTACCTAAATTAGTTAAATTTGCGCCTGCAGCTTTATGAGGTAAATTTATTTGATTTCTTCAAGTCACTTTTAGTATGATGCGATTACTTTAAACTTTAAGTGTTTCAAGGTAATCTTCGGAAGCAAACTATTTGAATATAACATTTTAATGATTTCCATATGGTTCCATCCTCCATCGTGATCTAAAATCCCTACAGACTTATTAGATGCTTAAGCTTTAACGTTAAAGCGCAGCTTTAAAATTATTCACTTTTAAGGTATATTCCACGCATATTAGAGCATTCATACAATATTGATGAATAATACCTTTAACTATTAAAAAACAATATTTTTACAACACGTAATTACATACTTTATAATGGGCTCTGTAATTAAATTAAATTATATTATGAAATATAGAAAAATAAATATATTAAAAAAATGCTTGGAATAAAAATAGGATACGTTTTTTGAAGTGAAACGTCTTTAGCGAGAGTAAAGTCAGAAAAAATGCTTATCAAAGTGAAACGTTTATCAGTGTGAAAAGCCCCTTTAATTAAGCATGTTCCTGTATAGCTAGAGGGTTGAAATTTTCAGGACATGTAGCCGGGATAAGGCGAGGATCCTGGACGAAAATTGGACCTGGAAATAATTTATAAAAAGAAGTTAGAGAAACGCGGAGGCGAAGGAGTTCAGCTGCGAGGTCGGGGATGGCAAAAATGGGAAGAAAAAAAATAAAAAGTGAATAAAAGAATTATAAAAAGAAATAAGAAGTAAGAAGAAAAAGTAATAAAAAAACCAGAAACAAAAGGTTGTTCGGAAACTTAATAAAAGTATTATATAAACCAAGTTAATAGAAGTATTATAAAAACAAAGAAAAAAAAATAATAAAAAATAAAAGTTAGAGAAACGCGGTTTTCGGCAAAAAAAAAGTTGAAAAAAAAGGAAAAAAAAAATGTGAGCGTCTCCTAGTACTCGAGACACTGATGTGTAAACATATTCTATATCGACATGCACAAATATTTGAGCAGCCCTCGTAAAATCACTGTGCAAGGTTATGATGTCAGCCGCTTGCATATCTCCGTCACCATCTATCCGCTTGCACATTTCCGTCCCATTTGCCGAGAGTTACCCTAATACCGCGGCGTAAAACGTTTACACATCAAAACAAATTTTTAAAAAGCGTCGAAACCGGAGGCAAAAGTTGAGGAAAAACAACCTTCAAAAAACGTAATTCCTTATATCTCTTTCAGAAGTTTAACTTCAGTTCTGTGCTTATAAAGGTGAGGCACATAATTTCTTTTAACGATGGGAGCAAAAAAAACTCTCAAATGATCCAACTAAGTTTATTTTTATTTTATTTCTTTCCCTTCTGAATTAATCTGAAATGGTAAATACTTGACCGACAGAAATATCTATTGCGTTTGTTTTCCCATTGATCGATAGGACAGCCTAGTAACAGACCCTAAATCTCATTTCCAAAGTGTTGGGCGTTTAGAAGCTTGAAAAGCAAGTTATTCGTAAAAGGATGCGTATTATATATTTGATTTACCTGATAAGCTATGCTTACATTATATTTTTCACATAAGATAAAATTGTAATTAAAGTATTTCTTATTTTTTCAGAACTGGCTATTAAGGGACACCAATTTAGTATATTACCAAGGATGCATTGCATTAACTTAGTTAATTAATCTTCTGCAATCGAAGTCTTAAAATAGTAATAAAATTAGATTTTAAAGCTCATATTCGCCAATTAGTTGTGTCGGAATATTAAATGAAAAAACATTAGAAACTTCCTCTGTGTTCACGATGATATCGTACTATAAAAGCTACGTCATTGTGACATATGAGAAAGCTCATATAATACCTTATATCATTTCCTTCTTATAAAACCGTTATTAATTTCAAGAAATAATAATTGGTATTTGGTATCAATAATTTTAAACTACTAATTACTTAAGTATAACGTAGTAGGAAATTATGTTTCCCAACCCTAGCAAGCAAATCTAAAACGGAGTAGCGAATACCGTCACCTATTTATCTAGGGTCTACGGGTCCCACCCTAAAATTTATTTACTAACAGTTGCGCAAACTCAACATATTCTGTAACACTATGAGTACTGTTTACTTCATGCATGGCCCTCCGCTCGCTTCAGGGCCCAGCCAAACAAAACTAATCCACACTAACTCAAGGCACACCCGAAATCAAGAAAAAACAACCTTAAAAAATCGAACAGTCTCGCCACTGACGGGAATCGAACCCGGGCCGAAACCGGGGCGCCCCGTATCAAAAGCACAGCCTCCAGAGGCATGGACAGCAATGCACTGGACCCGACGGGACGCGTTAATACATTTCGTACATGCATTTGGCACCTAGGAATTGGTATTGGTCAAACCATTTAAAATTTGAACTTCTATCCAATCAATGTGCGGGTGCGAAAATTGTGTACGGAATGCAATTCGGTGCCGGAATGTAATAAATCTTTTGCAGTGTAAGTATTTTCCGAAGGCTTCAAAGAGTATGGAGAAGTTCGAAAAGGATGAGAGGCATCTTTTAAAGACAAGCGTCTTCAAACAGCGGTTTGAAGTTAGCACTTTTAACTTCACGCATGGCCCTACGCTCGCTTCGCTCACTCCGGGACGCAACCAAACTAAACTAATCCAAACTAACCCAAACTAGAACAACACGAAACAAACATAACCATAAAAAAAATTCTTGCCACTGACGGGAATCGAACCACGAGGCAACCCGAAACATCGTACCACAAGTACAGCATCTAACTACTACCGCTAGCAGGTGTGCTGAAAGCGATTCACTTGACCGCAAAGACATTCTGCTTCATAAACTGTTATTGCATTCCATACCTAAATTTAGCAACGACTTATATTCCATACAAAATATTTGCTTGCATTCGCGCGTTGATTGGAGGTGCCAAATAGATGTACGGAATGTATAAATACCGACGGGACTCTAAAGGCCTGAATTCCTTACATCATACATCGCTAACACGCACGCGCGACTGTTAGTAAATGAATTTTAGAGTGGGACCAGCAGATCCAATTCCTATTTACGGATAGCCGCCAGACAGCAACTAATCAGCCTGACCAATAACGTATGGCCCCCAGTCTACGGATGTCTTAACGGTGCAATAAATTGCTGTCAAGTGCTCTAGTGGTTCAGTGGTTAGGTGCTGGGACTGTGATACGGTGGCGGCGGCCAGGGTTTGATTCACGTCGATGTTTTCTTTTTCTTAAGGCTATCTTTGTGTTTTTCTTCATTTTGGCATGCCTTGGGATAGTTTTGATGAGTTTTCGTTGGTTGCACCCCCGTAGCGAGCGGAGGGTAATGCGCGAAGTTGAAATATTATAAATTCTAAAATAGTAAACAAACCCTCTAAATAGTAAGCAAACCAAGACATTGGTCAGGCTCATCAGTTGCCATCCTGCGGCTAGCTGCATGTCTTTAACCTAGACACAGCTGCTTCTATATGGACAACAGCAACTCGTAAGCATAGAGAAAGTAATCTCATGAGTTAGATTAAAATCGTATTTAGGAGCTAAGTGCAGCAAATGACGGGGAAATTGAAGCACTATTTTTCATGCTTGATTGAGGCCGAATGCAGGTACTTTGTGTCGATCTCCGGTAAAAATTCCTATTTGTAGCAAACTAATTAATTGATAATAATTATGGTCTAGATGTTGTATTTTTCTCTGTTACTTGGCAAAATTGTAACAGAAAATCAAAAAAAAAAAACTTAAAAATGGACGAATCTTCAATTAGTTAATCAACATTGGCTACTTGTGATTCTGCAGGAATGATGTAGTAATGAGCTGTGATTCCTTGCAAAGAAATTGACTGACTGGTGGCGGCAAAACATGAGAAGTGGTACGTTAATAGGTGAAGGGGAAGCGTAGGACTCAACCAAAAAGCTAGTAAACAAGATATACAAATTTTCTTGATCAGCTGGATTGTAAAATTGAGTCAAAACTGTAGTACCATAAAAGTACGAGGTTTTGGCTATTTTGACCATCCTGAATGCAATTCAAAGGAATTTTGTTGTTACTGCAATTGATTTTATAAATAATAATATCCTAAATGTTCCCATCTGATCAAGCGTGCAATTCTAATAATTGTATGATTGTATGACAACTACAAACGGAAAGAAACATTGAAAGGTGAAAAAATGGCATTATTCAACCTAACAGTCAGAAGGTATGAACTGCTTCTAGACCTGAAGAAGAAGCTTGGTAATAACAGAGCATTGTCCTCTAATGGAAGAATCTAGTGATGGAACTGATGTGAGGTGAGTATATTATAGTAATATACGAATATCTAAGGCAGTAAATCTGATGTAGAAAATTACATCAAATCCACTACCTTAGAAACGCAACCGCTGAATGCAATCCAGCATGCATACAGAACGGCCAGGCCTACAGAGACCGCTCCAACTGACCAGCATGATACAAGAAACTCTAAATAAGAAAGAAGTCGTGCTCTGCACCTTCCTAGACATCGCGGGAGCCTTCAATAATAATTTCCATGTGGCTGTATAAAGGGCACTAATGAGTGCGAGACCATGAGGACAGCAGAAAATTCAGTAGACTATTGAAGTGAGCATCACTCGAGGTACCCTACAGAGCGGAGTATACTCACTACTGATGTGGAGTCTAGCTTACATTGTGTTGGGTATGCCGATTATATTGGCATCACAGCAAGGGGAAAATTTGAGGGTACAATATGTGAACTCATTCAAGCTGGACTCAAAGCAACGGAAGAATGGTGCCATAGTACCATTCTCTAGGAAGAGAGAACTCCCTAGAATGAAAGTTATCCGAATACACTGGATCAATATTACACCGGCTTCGGAAGCCAGATATATAGGCATAAAGCTGGACTGCAAAATCGAATGGAATAAACACATTGAAGGAGTTGTAACTAAGGCTACGAGGGCCTTCGTGGTATGCCGAAGCCTTGCAGGAAAAACATGGGGATGTAAACCAGAAATCCTGCGATGGATGTAAGCAATTATAGTAAACCAACCCTATTTTACGGGTCGATTTTCTGATTCAAGGAAACGGAAAAGCAGAGCATAAAATCAGCTCTCGACAAAGAACAATGTCTAATGTACATAAGCATAACAGACGCAATGAAAACTTATCCAATAGCAGCAATCGGAGCAATTGTGGGCATCCTACCTCTGCACATTGTTGTAGAGGGAGCAGCTAGATAAGCAATGACTAGAATCACATAAGAGGGAGCGGGCGAAGGAGGATGGCTTAAAAAGTGTAAACTGACATCCATGAAAAAGCATATACCACTTTTTGAGCTCCCCGGGGACGATATAGATAAAAATCAAATTTTGAAAAATACTTCACGGTCATGATAAGAAGAGTGGAAAAAGAACACCACTTGCATTCTGACATAGCAGCAAAGTATTATAAAATGGCATAAAGATGGGGCCAGAACTCAACACGGGACCGGCGCCGGAGTATTTGGGCCAGGAACCAAATTCTTCGAAGCAATAATCCTGTTTATAGCTTTGCAGATGATAGTACCCTTGTATCCTAATTTAGATCAGAAAAACCTTTACCGACTTATCACCGCAGGCAGGAGCAGATTACAACAATTAATCAAGATTTTGAGAAGGTCCGAACATGGGGCGACAGGAATTTGGTCCAGTTCAATGCACCAAAAACCCAAGCAGCCACGTTTATCAATAAAGCCAGTACTTCGAGACCTACTATAATTATGGCATGATGGACCATTCCTTCATCCTCGTCAATCGGACTACTGGGTGTCTCGGTCAACAGCAATATGTCCTGGCATGACCACGTTGCTAACATCACAAAATTACCCTCGCAGAAGCTTGGTGCGCTATTTCGCCACTAAAAGTGTATACACCGCAGCAGCGCAAATAAGACCACCCACATCTGGGGTGCCGTACCTAAGCACACCTGGAATCCATTCAGAAGAGAGCTGTGCGTCTCGTCGGCGACCCGGAGTTGACCTGGGATCTGGGTAGATATATCTCTGTTTTACAGATATTTCCACAGCAAATGTTCCCATGATTTGGCCCACATCATCCCGCCCCCAGCAACACCTGTCAGAGAGTCGCGACAGACGGCAAGAGCGCACCCGTTCATTGTACAACTCGAAATATCTAGAACGTCGCATTACGGACTCCTTTATCTGGCGTACTACATTACTGTGGAACTCACTCCCAGGACATCTGTTTCCCCCTAATTATAACCTACAACTACTCAGGAACCGTGTCAATCAACATCTTTGTGCACGTACTGCTCCTCGAGTGCCAATGGATCTCTCTATAGTGTGTGTGCCACTGTCATCTAAAAATAGAGATGATTCTGATGCGGAACGACGGATGTGGTGTTTATATAAAAGATGAGACGCATAGCCATTAAGATCAGATTGACTGGACAAAATGAATTCAATTTGGCAAATGGCTTCACGAATTCTGCATTAAATGCATTATATTTTGTTGATTGATCCTTGTGGCAAATTTTTTTTCAAAATCAAAAGTGATTAAATATTCAGAGGTGTAGTTGTGTATTATCAGAATTTTGTTGTTGAGTTTTGCATAATTTTTTAGTATGCGCCATTTTCTTCCTCTCCCCATTACTGAGCCAACTCCTCTCCGTGATGTGGGTTAGATGGCGTTTAAAAAAAAATACATTTAATTTTTAAGTTTTCATGAAATTTTATTTGTATCAATAAACTCTATTTACAATAATATATCATAGGCCATATGTAAGAGTTTTAATTCCAAGCAAAATCTGCAATAGTAAATTAAATAGTTTAATTTACAAAAAGTGAGCCATCTTTTCTCAACTTGAACTGTAGCTATTTGTATGTTTAAACTCGCAATTATTTTATTTTCTAAACGTACGCTCAGCGGTTTTACAGCTAAATAAAATAATACGCTCTATAATAATACCAAACATACCTAAGAAAAGTAAAATAACATAGTTTATAATGCAGAAGCACAATTAATTTTCACTGGGAAATCGTAAGTATTATCAAGTGTTGCCAAGCAGCTTGTAGAAATACAATACAGTCTCGTCTAAATGGCGTAATAATATTATATAATAACACAAGAAGCATGCGCTTTTACCAACGAATTTACAAAGTATTTGTGAAAGGTATCTATTGCAAAATGTAAAATGTGATTTTAACATTCATTTAACTTCACAAAAAAATGTGATAAGTTTTACAAAATAATTTATTATCAATTATTTAAGCAAATTATAAGAAAGATTGCATGAAATTAAATGATCGCTCTATAGGCATTAAATATTGGTTTGATGTTATCGATAAATTTGATACATAAATGATTTTGGAAAATCGAGTATAAGTTCATAAATAAATAAATTATGAATCATGATTTGGTAATACGAAGAAAATCACAGAACTAACATCGTCGATATATTTATTTGGATCTGTTTTGATGGACATAAGAAAGGCTTAACCACAAATACGTTCATTAAATCGGAATTGTCCGTAATTAATTATTTAAATGAATGATGAAGGCGAAACAGTTCGTGCAGTTTAGCCGGAATTTGCATGGAGGGTCCCTTGGGAAAACCAAATTAGAACAGCATGATCCCTTTTACGTGTTTACCCAATCTAGTTCTATAAACCCCTTTACTCCCTGATCGTTAAAGGAATATTATTTGACAACCCTTGGATTTTAATTTGAATATGCGAATTGGGTAAGTAAACCTTATACTTGAGTTTCAATAAGTGTAATATATATAAATAATAATTTGAGTTATACAAAAGTACAGAGTTTTCGCCATATTTTCATGTGCCTGTGATCCTGCAAAGAGAGTTGATAAATAAATGCAGTCTTACTTCAAGCGTGTCACTTCGTGTCTTCTTTTTTGTAGTAATATATTACGAGAAGGTAAATTTTTTCAAAATCAACCACGAAAATGTGTTGCCCTAAAAACAGCTTGAATGATATTATTTTGTTACCACAGAGCTAACATCGTCGATATATCTATTTGGATCTGTCTTGATCGACATAGTAAAGGCTTAACCACAAATAAGTTCATTAAATCGGAATTGTCCGTAATTAATTGTGCGCAGATGTTGATTGTTGATCATCCCGCCCCCAACGCTGCTGGGGGCGGGATGATGAGGGCCAAATCCTGGGAATATCTGCCGTGAAAATATCATAAAATAGGGAAATCTCGGCCACATGTCTGCGGTGTTCCAGACTATCCAGATCCCGGGTCAACTCCGGATCGCCGACGAGACGCACATCTCTCTTCTGAATTCTGAATCAAGCAGCTTTAGGGTGTTCTTAGGTGCGGTACCCCAGATGTGTGAGCAATACTCTAAGCACGGGTTTATTTGCGCTTTGTAGAGCAGGAGTAGCTGCTGCGGTGTATATAGTTTTTTGTTGCGAAATAGCGCACCCAGCTTCTGCGAAGCTGACTTTGCGATGGGAGCAACGTGGTCATGTCAGGACATATTGCTGTTGACCGAGACATCCAGTAGTCCAATTGGCGAGGATAAAGAAATGGTCGATTCTCCCATGATGATGTCAGGGCACGCCGTATTAGCTTTCTTGGCAAACGTGGCTGCATGGGTTTATGCAGCATTAAATTAAACCGAATTCCTGTCACCGCAAGTTCGAACTTTCTCCAGATCTTAATTAATTGTTGTAATCTTCTCCTGTCTATAGTGATAAGTCTCAGTCGCTGGTAAAGGTTTTCTAATCTAAGTTGGGAGACAAGGGTATTGTCATCTGCAAAACTGTAAACAGGATTATTGCTTTCGGTTAGCAGTCATTGATATAGATGAGAAACAGAGCTTGTTAAAGTATTGCGCCCTGAGGCCCTCCCGCATTTATGGTGAATGTGTCTGCGATGTGTCCATCAATTGCAACGTGCAGAGATCGGTTCTTAAGGAAGCTGGCAAATTAGCTGCAGAGAGACGCTGGCAATCTGAAGGACGGCAATAGGGAACGTGAGCTGGTACTAGACCGAACACGAGACAGCTCAGATAAAGGCGAAACTCGGAACTCGAGGGTTTTCGGGGTCGGGAAAAATGAACTTTGGTATAAAAAAAACTGTGGCCCCTAGGAGGCAGCTTCCGCGAAAAAAAGTCAATTTTATTGGTGGAAATCGACGAAAGTCGGTGTGGTAATTTGGCCGGGTACCGATAAACGATATATTTTTTTGAAACCTAGGGGTCTCTATTTAGGGGCTGAGGAGATCCCGCGGAGACAGAGGGCTGAAATTTGGGTTAGGGGGGTTTTGACCACGCCGAGTTCGAATCCTAATGATGACCTCGGCGGGAATCTACCTCTGATGGGTTCCGCGGTAGGAGCTGGACGAGGTCGAAAAATAACTTTTTCGGAACGAGACCTAAAAAATGTCCTCCGCACGGGTTAGACTTAAAAAAAAAGAATTCCGCGCGATTTTCGGTCCGCGGCACCTATTTCGAGAACGACTGCCCCATAGGTTCCAAAAGCGGTAAATCGTGGTTTTCGACCCCTAAACATTGTTTCGAAGAAAAACTCTATCGTAGGTCTTTTTATATTTAGGAGACTTTTTTCCGTATTTGGAACCTACCGAAAATTCGGCTCCTACTGGCTTTTTTTGACCTAAATTTTGAGCTAGCGAGTTCGTATTCGGCAGGGGAATGGAGGACATCGCTCCGAACCATCACTTAAAATTTTAAGTCGCTAAGTCTCCTAGGAGCTCCTAAATAGGGACTCTTGGTGTTGTTCGACCTGGAGGGTTAAAAGTCGGGTTAGGGGGGTTTTCGACGATGCCCAGTTCGAATCCGACCTCGGCGGGAACCTATCACCGATAGGTTCCGCGGAGGAGCAGAAAATAATCGAAATTTTTCGATATCGAAAATTTTTAAGGTTGAATCGTTTCCTTTCGTCGCTTGAATTATAACCCCAGATCGGCACCTAAATCGGTGAAACCTATCCGGCGAATAGACGCCCGCGCGGTTTTTAACCGGTAGGTTCTGGTATAAGGAGATGACCTGCAGGGTATATATTTTCATAGTTGAAGTACCACGTGGGGGGCTACCTGGAATTAAATTGGGGATGCCGGGGCTCGATTTTTTAAGGGGGGATTTTGGGGGGTAATATAGAAATCGCGCGATTTTTTGCGATTTCTGGCTAAACGGGAGCTCGGAGCGAAATTCTGACGAAACCAGGCCTTAGATAGGTTAGTGTGTACTCCCCACCCCCCACGTGCTTCGTTTTCCGAAATTTTATCGAGAAGTGGGGGAAATCGCGAAACACGTTTTTTTAACGGCTAGGTCACGGTAGAAAAAAGAAGAATTTCGCCAAACGGAAAAAGCCGTATTTTTATATCGACCTAACCTTCATTTTGTCCCATAGGAGCCGGAACCTACCTGGAGCCTATCATTGGAACCTATCGACTTATTTTTCGGCCCATAGCCCGTAGTGAGTCGTCGAAAAAGGGGGAAATTTTTCAAAAATTATTTTTTTTACCACCCTGTATTGCCTTTTCGTCCAGGTGCGTTTATTCCCACGGGATTGTTTTTAAACCAGTTTTTGAATGAAGATAGGGTTGGAGTCAAAAATAATTGGGTTTTGGTGACTTCTTTTTCTTTTATCTTGGAGTTTCAGGTACATTCTTATTCAGAAAAATCAGGGATTTCTTTCGTTTTTTACCAACCATTTTGAACTAAGGGCGGATCAAGGGGGGGGGGGGGTGGGGTCACGTCGAACCCCCCTGGGTGGTGTAAGTGACGTGGCCAACAAATTGTTTGATAAAGAAGCAGGTAATAACAGCATGATAGCTGACGAAGGACATTTTAGAGCATTTTTGAAACTCCGTATAGAATTTGGTGACACAACTTTGCAACATCATTTAGAAACTTCTAAGCCTTATGCAACATACATCAGCAAAACTGTTCAAAATAAATTGATTGACTTTTGCAAGGAAATCACTCAGGAAAAAATTTTACAGAATGTGAAGGCAACTAAGCACTTTTCAATTTTATTTGATGAAACCACAGACTTATCACATATCTCACAGCTGAGCCTTTCATTTAGATATCTTAACAATGGCACTATAAACGATGATTTTATGGCTTTTTGCGATGTTCACGATATGCTTAAATGCGATGATAATGATACAGGCGATGTGGATCCTCGGGTGACAGAGTAGCAGAGTAGCGCGAAAATAGTTAAACCCTCTGTCTCAAATTTGATTTAGATTAAAGTTGTGTGTGGGTACTGCTCAGCTATAGCTTCAGAGACAAAGGAGGATGTAAAAGAACTATCAAAAAAAGCTCTACATGCGCAATATTTCCACTTGGCAAGACAACAAAACTGCTAATGACGCGCATTGCTTGCTGCAAACATTGCGCAGTTCGGACTTTATAATATCATTTATCTGCGTGAGTGATGTTTTAGATAGGAACATAGCGATCAACACGTGAAACTCAAATTTTAGTTTTATGTAACTCATTTTTTAGGTACAACTGTATCCTTGTGCAGGATAATATGAACCGGCTCGATTGATTTAAAGGGGACTACAGAGGCTATAAATGACACAATGAGTGTTCTGCGACAAAAAAGGGAACATGTAGACATAGTGTTTCAACAACTTTTTGACGAAGCAACAGAATTAGCCGAACAACTTGACGGTTACTTAGAATGCTCTAGGTTAGTGTCAAGACAAGTATAGAGCTACTAGTCAACCAGCTCAATCAGCCGAGAAATATTTTCGTAGGGTCTTCTACATCCCTCTAATAATAAAGATCTACAAGAGCCGTTATTTCCAGAAGCACTTAATTTATTCCAACTTAGCGTGTTTACTCCAAAAGCTAATCATATTGTCACGCTGAGGCTATTATTGCGGGGGTATTAATTATAACGGGGATCTTACCCTGAAGGGGTAGGTCTAACTTCCTTCGATTAAAACGCAGTTATTCCCAAATCACTGATTTATTTACTACTGCCTAAATAATAATAAATTACTCGCTCGGCTGCGGAGGTATTCTAATGCGTTAGGGGGGTTAGCTATATAGATACACAATTTA
This sequence comes from Pissodes strobi, assembly GCA_016904865.1. Lineage (NCBI taxonomy): Eukaryota > Metazoa > Arthropoda > Insecta > Coleoptera > Curculionidae > Pissodes > Pissodes strobi. Next base: position 9,062 of record MU185855.1, on the reverse strand, counting down.
TAATATAATAATATTGGCTTACATCTCTCTTTCCTTAAAAACAACCCTAGGATGATCCTCGCGTCACGTCCCCAACCCTCAACCGGTTTCGGCTCGAACCGAAGACTCTCCTACTGTATGCCTTTGGCTGCCTCGGATTTCCACTAGATCTCGATCGACTTGGGCTGCCACTTATTCTCGACCCTCTGTTTACACTTTAACTTAGAACCGCAAGTTAGACTTACGCCAACTTTTCCTGGGACTCCCGACTTGAACTTTCGTCAACTCTCGACTTGAACTTTCGCCAACTTTCGACTTGGGCTTTCGCCAACTCTTGACTTGGACTTTCGCCAACTCTCGACTACCAGTACCGGCTGTCAACACTCGAGTTGGGCTTTCGCCTACTCTCGACTAGCCGTAACGGCTGTCGCAGCTCGACTCCCCTTACTCTCGACTCACTCCTCTCTAGCTGCCATCTCCTTTCACCATTTCACTTTTTCTTCCTATCATTCATTCACGCGTTTTTCTATTGCTCATTGTTATTTTCGCATTTCTTAAAATTATCTCTTTCTCTTTTTACCATAGTCTCCACTATATATCATTGAACTAATCATATTAATATATTATTTAAGCCCAGATAATAATAGATGACAATATCTGTAGTAATAAAGACATGGAAATGAAAACGGTTAAGTAAGTCGCCGTAACCTACAAGCATCAAATAGATCACACTCAATATGGGTCTGATCAACGAATATTGGTTGCCGACAGAAATATGGAAACGGGATCAGGCTATACCGCAGACGATTTCTTTCGAACTGATAATGCATTGCGATGCTGATATATATCCTAACATAAAACTACATACACTTAGACGGCTGAAACGTGGTTGAGAACGTCAATGGCGGAAGCCGTCTAAGAGGATTGGCGTTTCTCCACGTTCAGGAAAATATTCCTATTGAAGAAGAGCAACTTTATAGTTTGTTATTTAATTTAAATTGAATTGCCAAGTTATGTAGTATTACAATTTTGGTGATATTTGTAAAATTTAATTGAGTCAAAATTTTTCTCTCAACTTGTGAAGGGGCAAATGCCCCTAACACCCCCCTTTTTTGATGACACCACTGATGTGACCCCTGACAAAAAGGCTGGATCCGCCCTTGTTTTGGACCCCCTGGCTTTGTTTTTGAAAATATATTGTTATATTGATTGTCACCTGTTTTTCCTCCGAGGTTGTCGGTCTCTTGTTTGAAAAATATTGTTTCTGCTCGAGCGCCTTCTCCTCCTCTCCAAACGTGTTCATAAAATCACAAAAAAATACTTTTTTGTATACCCTCCAGAAGGTCTGCAAGCTTCGATGAGCGTTTCAATTATTTACGCACCCCCTCGGAAGGGTCATTGTCACCCTCAGAATTTAATTAGGGAAAGTAGGTCGAGTGGTACCTTGTTTTGATTCCATTTAGAAACTTTTTGTTTTTTCTTAAGTTGGTCTATTCGTTTGAGAGATATGTGCTCTCAAAGTTACCAGAGTCCGATTGGGGCAATAAAAACGAAACAAGGTCGATTTGAAATATTTCGCGTTGGAAAAAACATGCCTTAGACTCGTCGATTTTTATTTCCAGGGGAAAATCTTTTATGCATATTTCCAACCTTGTCACTTCCGTGCGGGGTGAGATCCAACCTTTAAATCCGAAACGAAATTAGGGGTCAAGCGAGACCGTATTTGAAAGGTAATCCATTTATTTTTCAAAGCCTCCTAGTTTTTTAAATTTAATGTAGCAGATATCTAGAAAAGATGTTTTAAACTTAATAACAATTGAAGAAAGTGAGGTTTTATCATATTTTAACCGAAATTCTTGTAATGACATTGTCTTTAGGAAAAAGAGTTGCCTATAAAACTTTCAGTTTTTCACATTACAAAGGGGGAACAATGGAAAATAAATATCATTAGATATTTTCCTACTATTATGCTCGCCAACTTTTTACTTTAACAAGTGTTGAAAATATTATCCTTCTGCTTCCATCCAGTAATACAGGTTTCCTTCAAAGCGAGTTCGGCCTTTCTGAAAAATTTCAGGTGCAATGTTCCGACATTCATCAATAATCAGTTGACGTAAATCATCTCGAGATGCTGGTTGAGTTTTATAAATTTTAGTCTTTGGATGACTGGACAACAAAAATCTAGCGGACTTAAATCTGGTGACCTTGCGGGCTATTCCACTGATCCTCTTTAGCCGATCCATCTACCAGGAAATATTTCATCTAAATACTGACGAATAGTAAGGATACAATGAGGAGGTGCGCCATCTTGTTGAACTGTCAAGTCATTCTCATTTTAACGGTCACTATGATCAAAAATGTGTGTCAATCTGAATCGAGACTAACAGAATAATTAGCGATAACCAATATGGCTTCCGCAAACAGATATCGACAGGAGATATATTGGCCTATGTCACTCATATATAAGTAGGGCAATTGAGAACTACTGAGAATCTCGAGCGTTTGCGTTCGATATTTCGAAGGCGTTTGACAGAGTTTGGTATGACGGATTGCGCACAAACTGCCGTCCTTCGGACTGCCAGCGTCTCTCTGCAGCTGGCTTGCCTGTTTCATTAAGAACCGATGTCTGCACGTTGCAGTTGATGGGCACATCTCAGACACATTTACCGTTAATGCGGGAGTGCCTAAGGGCGCAATACTTTCACCAGCTCTATTGCTCATCCATATTAATGACCTGTTGACCCAAACCAATAATCCTGTTTGCAGCTTTGCAGATGACAGTACCCTTGTCCCCCAATTTAGATCAGAAAAACCTTTACCAGCGTTGAGACTTATCACTGAAGTGAAATCGACTCTCTCTTGTAACAATTGCAAGTACATTTACCCTGCAAGGTATCCTGCTGAAAGAAAGGACCAACAACATAGTTGCCATAAATTCCATCCTGGAGAATGCTAATTTCATCAGACCGATACCGACGGTTATGACAATTTTATTAACAATCCTGTTCAGAAAAAACGACACCCTCATCTGAAAAACACACGTTGAACAACAAATTCGGATTGTTTATTATCCGTTCACCAATTAACTCGCAAAATTGCAAACGTCTATCAAAGTGATCTTCATTTAATTCGTGCAGAAGATTAGTTTTGTACGGGTGGAATTTATTGGCCTTTAAAATCCTTTGATTGCTCGTACGCCTTATGCCAGAAACTCTAGACAATTACCTACGTGCATACTACCTTGCTCATTATTTGCAATCGCGTATAAATTATGGGATTTGCTTTTGGGGCTCGCGAGAGGATACTTTCAAGATCTTTAGAGCACAGAAGATGATCGTGCGCTGCATGCTGGGTAAGCACCCTAGAACATCGTGCCGGGATCTCTTCCTTGATCTGGATATAATGACAGCTCCCTCACTTTATTTTCTCTCGTTGGTCATGCTGGTGAAGAGAAATCCCGACCACTTCATCAGAAACCGTGACCTGTATGCTGGGGACCTGGAGATTGCTGTTCGCGGTCAGGAGAGCCTCCGTATACCTCGTCACGAGTCATCCTTCTATGAGAAGGGTTCACACTACATGTCCATTCGTGCCTACCTCATCCTGCCACCAGAAATTAAAGAAGCTATACCCATTAAAACCTTTAAGAGAAACAGTTTGTGAAGTCCAAATGCTATTATTCCTTTAGATTGAGAGCTTGGCATGACGGACTGCTCAACAAACTACCGTCCTTCGGACTGCCAGCCTCTCTCTGCAGCTGGATTGCCAGTTTCCTTAAGAGCCGATCTCTGCACGTTGCAGTCGATGGACACATCTCGGACACATTCACCATCAACGCGGGCGTGCCTCAGGGCGCAATACTTTCACCAACTCTGTTCCTAATCTATATTAATGACCTGCTGACTGACACAAATAATCCTGTTTACAGTTTTGCAGATGACAGTGCCCTTATCTCCCACTTTAGATCAGAAAAACCCTTACCAGCGGCTGAGACTCATCACCGCAGACAGGAGCAGATTACAGCAATTAATCAAGACCTGGAGAAAGTTCAAACTTAAGGCGACCGAAATTTGGTCCAGTTCAATGCAGCAAAGACCCAAGCAGCCACGTTTATCAAGAGGGCCAATACAGCGGGCCCTGACATCATTATGGCAGGGTCGACCATTCCTTCATCCTCGTCAATCGGACTGCTGGGTTAGCAATATATCCTGGCATGACCGCGTTGCTAACATCGCAAAATCAGCCTATCAGAAGCTTGGTGCATTATTTCGTAACAAAAAACTCTATACACCTCAGCAGTTGCTCTTGGTCTACAAAGCGCAAATAAGACCGTGCTTAGAATATTGCTCACATATCTGAGGTGCCGCATCAAAGCACACCCTAAAGCTGCTGGATTCCATTCAGAAGAGAGTTGTGCGTCTCGTCGGCGACCCGGAGTTGACCTGAAATCTAGATAGTCTGGAACACGGCAGGCATGTAGCCGAGATATCTCTGTTTTACAGATACTTTCACGGCCGATGTTCCCAGGATTTGGTCCGCCTCATCCCGCCCCTGGCAGCTCCTGTCAGACAGTCACGACAGACGGCAAGAGCGCACCAGTTCATCGTACAACTGGAAACACCTAGAACATCGCTTTACAAGAACTCCTTTGTCTGGCGCACTGCATCACTGTGGAACTCACTCCCAGGACATCTGTTTCCCACTACTTACAACTTACAAATATTCAAGAATCGTGTCAATCAACATCTTCGCACACACACCGCTCGTCGAGCGCCATAGGGTCCTCCCTTTAGTGTGTGTGCCACTGCCATAAAAAAAAGATTCACGAATTAAAATGATAATAATTCAGTACTCGTTTTTGAAGTATAATATCCCAATTTGAAATTAATCTTATTCCACTATATGAATATCCTGTCATTTTACTGTTTCTGCATTCACTGTCGCAAACCTAAGATGTATTATTACTTTAAACTGTTATTTTATTTTGATTGCTATTTCTAGGTAGTGACGATGCTTTGTCATTTGATTATGATCTTGATGACATTAAATGAAATTATCATTGTTATTATTATTATAGTACTTATTTAGCGCTTGATTAAAATAATAAGTCAAAATAGTACCGGACAAAATACTGTAACATAATAAAGGTAGATAAGTTTTTATTACAATAGTCGACTTCTGCAGTGGAAAAAGTACTTAATTGTAAATAAGCGAGTAGAGTCATTCGTTAATAAAAGTGGTGCGAGTTATACTATGAAAAATTTGTATGAAATGTTAAAAAAGGCGTGTTGGGGTGTTCCTTCAACATGTGTATTAACATGTGTATTAACTTATCGCTTTTTACCGAACAGTTTTATACGAACACCCTGAATGTCCGTAGTATAAATAAATCGTAATAAACTCAAAAAGCATTGTATTTCAATTACCCCTTGGACCGAACCTGGATTGTCGGTAGAATAGATTCCTCTATATAAAACAATCGCTGAAAAACAAGTTGTCACAAGTTGCCGTCGAGGAAATCGTTATTAATTGTTCTCAACTTAATATATCTTTGTATCCACCAATGTTGTCTAAACAACAATATGCCAAGTAAAGAAAGAACATGTTTCTACCGTCTCAAATGCATCCGCGTCCGCGTAATTTCCCGCTCTGTTCTCCCTGTTCGCACGGGTAGAAAAAATTAGATTTTATTGCATGACAAACACTCACTAGTGAGGCAACGATCCAGCCAGCGCTTTGCTTGAGTTTGGCGCCAAGAACATCTACCCAGTTGTAGTCCGGTTTGACACCAAGATATATAGAAAATATCTGCTGTACTCTGTGTTCCCTTTTTCCAACACTAAATTAAGGACTCTTAGGGCGCTTTAACGCATTTTCTCGAGACAATACAACTGGTAGCATCTCTCCTATTGAATAGAGAGGAAGGTAAAATGTCGGTTGGAAACTTGCAGTTAGACAAATCTGTTCCTGTACTCAAGATTCGTATCAAGTTTCGAAGTCTCATATCCCTAGCAAAGTTATGTTGAAAGAGTCGTAGAAGAAGAAAAATCACAAGGTATTTAGTGTGAACGAGAAGCAATTAGTTGAGATAAAATTTAATAAATTCAGTAAAGGAAGAAGTTCTTGTTAAATTAAATAATGAAGAAGTTTTGTTAGACATTTAATAATAATTAACCTTATGTAGAGTACCTACTTAGTTTTATGTTTGGTAGTATGAATGTTTGAAAGTAGTTAGAAAAATAATTTTATAATTAATCATATTTAATGCATGCCATACATGAATCAATGAAAAGCCAGAAGACATGTGGAGAAGCTTAAAATCGGCAATGATAGAGACATGCAGAGAATACCTGAGACCAACCAAAAGACAAAAAAGACAAGACTGGATGACGGATGAGATTCTTGGGTTAATGGAAGAAAGGAGAATAGCCAAAACCTGCAGAGACCAGAGGAAGTACCGATAGCCGAAAAACAAAGTAAGTTATGAATGTCACCAAGCCAGAGAAACATGGCTGATGGGTAAATGCTCGGAAATGGAGGAGTTACAACAGCGACAAGATATGCATAACCTCCATAAAAAAATTAAGGAATTTACCGGCACGAGCAGAAAACAAAAGCCGCACATTCTAATAGACAATGACGTACACATTATAGTAGATATAGAGAAGCAAATACTACAATGGTAAAATTACATTAAAAATATGTTTGATGATCAGAGAGTAGAGATACAACCCAGTAAACGGGGCCGACCATTCTGAAAGAAGAAGTAAAAGGAGCAAGACAAACGACAAAAAGCGGAAAAGTTCTGGGTCCAGACAAAATACCTGTGGAAGTGTTAAAGGGATTGAAGAACAACACTTGGACTCTATAACAGCCCCATTCAATAGAATATATATTATAACGGGCACCATACCAGCGGAATGGCTAGAAACAACCTTTGTTTCAATACCCAAAAAGGAGAATGCGAAAAAATGTGATGAATATCGTATAATCAGCTACACATTGAAAGTGCTCTTGAAAGTTATACACCGCAGAGTATTGCAGAAACTGGAAAGTAATATCTCGGATACCCAGTTCGGGTTTAGAAACGGATACAGTACTCTGGACGCATTATTTGCATACAGTGTCCTCACGCAACGCTGTCTCGATGTCAATCAGGAAGTCTACGCCTGTTTTTTAGATTACAATAAGGCGTTTGATAGGGTGAGGCATGATCAGCTAGTAGAAGTGCTAAATCAGAAAAACCTGGACTCACGAGATATCAGGATCATTGTCAACCTTTACTTTAACTAAAAGGCAACAATGCGAGTACATGAAAAGGCGACTAACCCTAGAGAAATCAAACGGTAAGACAGGGATGTGTCCTCTCGCCATTTTTATTCAACATTTACTCTGAAGAAATATTCACCAGAGCCTGTGTATGCTAGTTGAGAGGCATCACAGTAAATGGCAACACAATTAATAACTTGTGCTACGCAGACGATACTGTCCTTCTTGCTGGAAATATGCGGGACCTACAAGAACTGCTGAACAGGGTCATTCGACACTGGCTTGACACTTAACACAAAAAAGACCTAATACATGATTTTATAACAAAGAAAAACGCTCCGCAAGAAAACCTCACAACAACAAGATATAACTATCTGGGTACAAACATCACCTGCATCGCTGATTATTGCTGCCAAATCGAGATCCGTATAGAGAAAGCACGTGCAGCTTTTGTCAAAATGAAGAAAATGCTCTGTAGCTGCGACTTGAGCCTAGATCTTAGAATACGCATGCTGAAGTGCTATGTATTCCCGGTACTGTATTATGGCGTAGAAGCTTGGACCCTTAACAGAATGTACGAAAGAAAAATAGAGGCATTTGAGATGTGGACCTACAGAAGAATGCTTAGAATATAGTGGGTGGAGCACACGACCAATCAGAATGAATAAAGAGATGGAGGTGTTAAGGGAAGTGAAGAGAAGAAAGATCACCTATCTGGGTCACATAATGCGGGGTTCAAAATATGAGATACTCCACTTGATAATCCAGGGAAAGATTATGGGCAATAGGTCAATTGGAAGAAGAAGAATATCTTGGCTGCGGAATCTGCGAGAATGGTTCAACATGTCTTTTGCAGATCTATTCAGAGCAGCAGTGTCCCAGGTCAGGATTGCCATGATGTTAGCAAACCTCCGATAATGGAGAAGCTACATGAAGAAGAAGAATGCAAATTAATTCTTGCATTATTAAAGTACGTAATACATAAAATAGATGTTTCAATTCACACCCTATGAATAAAACCCCACCAATCTATTTTGATACAGTCCATTAATTAAAGTCGTTAATTATAAAGTTAATTACCACTTCCTCCTTTTTAATGATAAATAATTAAAAATTTGTTATTTATACTGACCACGGCGTTACTTTCGTTTACTGCCAGTTTTTTAACGCGTTTTCACATAAACTACTGCATCAAATTCAAAAAACTAAGAAGCATTGAAAAAAACACCTCCCAAATGAATCGACCAATTTAAGAAAAAGATAAGGTTTACAAAGAGAATCAAAAGACTTTTAAAGCAAGATACCACTCCACCCACTTTCCCTATTTAAATTCTGTCACCCACCCATCGGAGAGGCTGCGTACTACAAAAATTCCAATTTTGACAAAAATATCCCCCTCGCTAACAAAGTCGACGTGTCCGAAGACTTTTCGGAAAACTTACTTTAAATATTCGAAAAGGCCTCAGTTTTCTTTTCATTGGGCCACTCTGTATGTATGAGATAAATAATCTTAGAAATCACACATGTTTCATTATCTTCCATTTAAAACACAATAACAAGCAACCCTCAGCAATTTTTATCAATCAGGCTACAGAATAAAGTACCTTGGCCTTCCTGTATAGTTCAGTCCTACATCAATAATTTCACTTCCTGAAGCGAACAAAGTTTGAAAACGTCAAAGATGCCCCTTTGTAATGTTCTACAGCTCAGCAATATAGCAAATAATACTTTTAATGGGGATATGAGGAAATTAGTCTTTTCAAAACGATCGACAAAAGCATGAACCCCATTTAGCCGTGGACAGGAGGATTGGC